>JAHIAM010000611.1:0-23336 GCA_021605205.1 Aegilops longissima
TCCTAGTAAGCCTCTAGTTGACTAGCTCGTTGATCAATAGATGGTTACAGTTTCCTGACCATGGACATTGGATATCGTTGGTAGCAGGATCACATCATTAGCGAGAATGGTGTGATGGACAAGACAATCCTAAGCCTAGCACAAAGATGCGTGGTTAGTATGCTAAAGCTTTTCAAATGTCAAGTATCTTTTCCTTAGACCATGAGATTGTGCAACTCCGGATATCGTAGGAATGCTTTGGGTGTACCAAAGCGTCACAGCGTAATTGGGTGACTATAAAGGTGCACTACAGGTATCTCGAAAGTGTACATTGGGTTGTACGAATCGAGGCTAGGATTTGTCACTCCGTGTGGCGGAGAGGTATCTCTGGGCCCACTCGGTAGGACATCATCATAATGTGCACAATGTGACCAAGGGGTTGATCACGGGATGATGTGTTATGGAGCAGTAAAGAGACTTGCGATGCGAGATTGAACAAGGTATCGGGATACCGGCGATCGAATCTCGGGCAAGTACAATACCGCTAGACAAAGGGAATTGAATACGGGATTGATTGAATCCTCGACATCGTGGTTCATCCGATGAGATCATCGTGGAACATGTAGGAGCCAACATGGGTATCCAGATCCGCTGTTGGTTATTGACGGAGAAGCGTCTCGGTCGTATGCGCATGGTTCCCGAACCCGTAGGAGTCTACACATAAGGTTCGGTGGCGCTAGGGTTATAGGGAATAGATATACGTGGTTACGAATGTTGTTGAGTCCGGATGAGATCCGGGCGTCACGAGGAGTTCGGAATGGTCGGAGGTAACATGATCCGAGTCAACTAGGCCGTGTCCGATCATCACGTGAGACGGACTAGTCATCATCGATGAACATCTTCATGTTGATCGTATCTACTATCGACTCATGCTCGACCTTTCGGTCTCCGTGTTCGAGGCCATATGCGCACATGCTAGGCTCGTCAAGTTAACCCCAAGTGTTTTTCTTTGTGTAAATCTGTCTTACACCCGTTGTATGTGAGCGTAAGAATCCATCACCCGATCATCCGTGGTGCTTAGAAGCGACGAACTGTAGCAGCGGTGCGCAGTCGAGGAGAACACTTCTTGAAATTGGTGTAAGGGATCATCTTATTTACTACCGTCGATCTAACCAAACAAGATGCATAAACATGATAAACATCACATGCAATCAAATAGTGACATGATATGGCCAATATCACTTTGCTCCTTTTGATCTCCATCTTCGGGGCTCCATGATCATCATCGTCACCGGCATGACACCATGATCTCCATCATCATGATCTCCATCATCGTGTCTTCATGAAGTTGTCTAGCCAACTATTACTTCTACTACTATGGCTACGGTTAGCAATAAAGTAAAGTAATTACATGGCGTTGTTTAATGACATGCCAGGTCATACAATAAATAAAGACAACTCCTATGGCTCCTGCGGTTGTCATACTCATCGACATGCAAGTCGTGAATCCTATTACAAGAACATGATCAATCTCATACATCACATATCATTCATCACATTCTTCTTGGCCATATCACATCACATAGCATACCTGCAAAAACAAGTTAGGCGTCCTCTAATTATTGTTTGCATGTTTTACGTGGCTGCTATGGGTTTCTAGCAAACGTTTCTTACCTCATAAAACCACAGCGTGATATGCCAATTGCTATTTACCCTTCATAAGGACCCTTTTCATCGAATCCGTTCAGACTAAAGTGGGAGGGCGGCACCCGCTAGCCACCTTATGCACCAAGTGCATGTCGATCGGTGGAACTGTCTCACGTGGAAATGCGTGTAAGGTCGGTCCGGGCGCTTCATCCCACAATGCCGTCGAAACAAGATTGGACTAGTAACAGTAAGCATATTGAACAACATCAGCGCCCACAACTACTTTGTGTTCTACTCGTGCAAAGAATCTCGCAATAGACCTAGCTCATGATGCCTTTGTTGGGGAGCGTGGCAGAAATTCAAAATTTTCCTCGTGTCACCAAGATCTATCTATGGAGAAACTAGCAGAGTGGAAGGAGAGTGCATCTACATACCCTTGTAGATCGCTAAGCGGAGCGTTCAAGTGAGCAGGGTTGAAGGAGTCGTACTCGTCGTGATTCAAATCACGGAGATCCTAGTGCGAGCAGACGGCACCTCCGCGTTCAACACACGTACAGCCGGTGGCGTCTCCCAAGCCTTGATCCAGCAAGGAGAGGGAGAGGTTGAGAAGACACCATCCAACAGCAGCACAGGTGGCGTGGTGGTGATGGAGGCGTGGCAATCCCGAGGGCCGCCAAGCACCAAGGAGAGGAGGAGGAGGAGGCGGGGCTGCACCAAGAGGAGAGAACTCATGTGTGTTGGGCAGCCCCAAACCTCAAGTATATATAGGGAAAGGGGCTGCGCCCTTTTGGGTTCCACCCCCAGGGGTGCGGCCAGCCCTAGATGGGACTTGGGGCGGCCAAGAGGGGGGAGGTGCCTCCCAAGTCAAGTGGAGGCCCTCCCCTTAGGGTTTCCCCTTTCCCATGCGCATGGGCCTTGGGGGCTGGTGCCCCTGGCCCATTAAGGCTAGGCGCCCCCTACAGCCCATGCTACTGTATTGGACGTGGTGGAACAATTTCCGGACCTCCGGACCCCTGGAATCCTCGGAACCTTCAGAGCTTCCGGTACAATACCGAAAAAACCGAACTTTTCGGGAACCGAACAACAACTTTCCATATATAAATCTTTACCTCCGGACCATTCCGGAACTCCTCGTGACGTCCGGGATCTCATCGGGACTCGAACAACATTCGGTAACCACATACAAACTTCCTTTATAACCCTAAGCGTCATGAACCTTAAGTGTGTAGACCCTACGGGTTCGGGAGACATGTAGACATGGCCGAGGCGTTCTCGGTCAATAACCAACAGCGGGATCTGGATACCCATGTTGGCTCCCACATGTTCCACGATGATCTCATCGGATGAACCACGATGTCAAGGACTCAATCAATCCGTATACAATTCCCTTTGTCTAGCGGTATTGTACTTGCGAGATTCGATCGTCGGTATCCGATACCTTGTTCAATCTCGTTTCCGGCAAGTCTCTTTACTCGTTCCGTAACACATCATCCGTGATCAACCCCTTGGTCACATTGTGCACATATGATGATGTCCTACGAGTGGGCGAGAGATACCTCTCCGTTTACGGGTGACAAATCCGATCTCGATTCGTGCCAACCAGCAGACACTTTCGGAGATACTGTAATGCACCTTTATAGCCACCCGATTCGTTGTGACGTTTGGTACACCAAAGCATTCCTACGGTATCCGGGAGTTGCACAATCTCATGGTCTAAGGAAATGATACTTGACATTAGAAAAGCTTTAGCATCGAACTACGATCTTTGTGCTAGGCTTAGGATTGGGTCTTGTCCATCACATCATTCTACTAATGATGTGATCCGTTATCAATGACATCCAATGTCCATGGTTAGGAAACCGTAACCATCTATTGATCAACGAGCTAGTCAATAGAGGCTTACTAGGGACATGGTGTTGTCTATGTATCCACACATGTATTTGAGTTTCCTATCAATACAATTATAGCATGGATAATAAGCGATTATCATGAACAAGGAAATATAATAATAATAACTAATTTATTATTGCCTCTAGGGCATATTTCCAACAGTCTCCCACTTGCACTAGAGTCAATAATCTAGTTCACATCGTCATGTGATTAACAGCGATAGGTCACATCGCCATGTGACCAACACCCAAAAGTTTACTAGTGTCGTAAACTAGTTCACATCATCATGTGATTTAGACTCAATGAGTTACGAGGTTTGATCATGTTTTGCTTGTGAGAGAGGTTTTAGTCAGCGGGTTTTAGTCAGCAGTTCGAACCTTTCAGATCCGTGTGTGCTTTACAAATTTCTAGGTCATATTATAAATGCTGCTTCACGCTCCACTTGAAGCTATTCCAAATGGTTGCTCCACTATCGTATCCGGTTTGCTACTCGAGTCACTCGGATAGGTGTTAAAGCTTGCATCGGCGTAACCCTTTCGCCGAACTCTTTATCACCTCCATAATCGAGAAACATGTCCTTATTTACTCCAAGGACAATTTTGACGCTGTCAATGATCCATTCTGGATCATTCTTGTATATAGTGACTCATGGCAAGGCACACTTCGGTGCGGTACACAGACATAGCATACTATAGAGCCTATATACGAAGCATAGGGGCGACCTTCATCCTTTCTCTTTTTCTGCCGTGGTCGAGCTTTAACTCTTAACTCCATACCTTACAACTCAGGCAAGAACTCCTTCTTTGGTGATCCATCTTGAACACCTTCAAGATCATGTCAAAATATATGCTCATTTGAAAGTACCATTAAGCGTTTTGATCTATCCTCATAGATCTTGATGCTCAATGTTCAAGTAACTTAATCAGGTTTTCCATTGAAAACACTTTTCAAATAACCCTATATGCTTTCAGAAATTCTACATCATTTACGATCATCAATATGTCAACAACATATACTCATCAGAAATTCTATAGTGCTCCCACTCACTTCTTTGGAAATACAAGTTTCTCATAAACTTTGTATAAACCCAAAATCTTTGATCATCTCATCAAAGCGCACATTCCAACTCGAGATGCTTACTCCGGTCCTTAGAAAGGATCATTTGGAGCCAGCATACCTTTAGCATCCTTAGGATCGACAAAACTTTCGATTGTATCACATACAACCTTTCCTTACAAAGCTGGTAAGGAAACTCGTTTTGACATCCATCGCAGATTTCATAAATGCAGCTTATGCTAACATGATTCCGACGGACTTAAGCATCGCTACGGATGAGAAAATCTCGCCGTAGTCAACTCCTTGAACTTGTGAAAACTCTTTGCCACAAGTCGAGCTTCATAGCGGTGATATTACCGTCCCGTCCGTCTTCTTCTTAAAGATCCATTTATCTCAATGGCTTGCCGATCATCGGGCAAGTCCACCAAAGTCCATGCTTTGTTACGATACATGGATCCTATCTCGGATTTCATGGCTTCTAACCATTTGTCGAATTTGGGCCCACCATTGCTTCTCCATAGCTCGTGGGTTCATTGTTGTCTAGCAACATGACCTTCAAAACAGGATTCCGTACCACTCTGAAGTAATCGCATCCTTGTCACCCTCGAGTCGGTAGTGACTTGATCCGAAGTTTCATGATCACTATCATAGCTTCTACTTCAATTGGTGTAGGTGCCACAGGAACAACTTCACGTGCCTGCTACACACTAGTTGAAGTGACGGTTCAATAACCTCATCAAGTCTCCACCATCCTCCCACTCAACTTTTGAGACAAACTTTTCCTCGAGAAAGGACCCGATTCAAGAAACAATCCCTATTGCTTCGGATCTGAATTAGGAGGTATACCCAACTGTTTTGGGTGTCCTATGAAGATGTATTTTATCCGCTTTGGGTTCGAGCTTATCAACTGAAACTTTTCACATAAGCGTCATAGCCCCAAACTTTTAAGAAAGCGACAACTTAGGTTTCTCTAAACCATAGTTCATACGGTGTCGTCTCAGCGAATTACGTGGTGCCCTATTAAAGTGAGTGCGGTTGTCTCTAATGCCTAACCCATGAGCGATAGTGGTAATTCGATAAGAGACATCATAGTGCGCACCATATCCAATAGAGTGCAACTATGATGTTCGGACACACCATCACACTATGGTGTTCGGCGGTATTAATTGTGAAACAATTTGCACAATGTCTTAATTGTGTGCCAAAACTCGTAACTCAGATATTCATCTCTATGATCATATCATAGATATTCTATCCTCTTGTCACGAAGATCTTAAACTTCACTCTGAAATTACTTGAACCATTCAATAATTCAGACTTGTGTTTCATCAAGTAAATATACTCAACATCTACTCGAATCATCGTGAAGTAAGAACATAACGATATTCACTACATGCCTCGGCACTCATTGGACTGCACACATCAAAATGTGTTACTTCCAACAAGTTGCTATCTTGTTCCATCTTCTTTGAAACCGAGGCTTTTAGGTCATCTTGCCCATGTGGTATGATTTGCATATCTCAAGTGATTCAAAATCAAGTGAGTCCAAGCGATCCATCTGCATGGAGTTTCTTCATGCGTATACACCAATAGACATGGTTAGCATGTCTCAAACTTTTCAAAAGCGAGTGAGTCAAAGATCCATCAACATGGAGCTTCTTCATGCGTTTACACCAATATGACTTACATGGCAGTGCCACAAGTAAGTGGTACTATCATTACTATCTTATATCTTTTGGCATGAAAATGTGTATCACTACGATCGAGATTCAATAAACCATTCCTTTAGGTGCAAGACCATTGAAGGTATTATTCAAATAAATAGAGTAACCATTATTCTCCTTAAATGAATAACCGTATTGCGATAGACATAATCCAATCATGTCTATGCTCAGCATAAACACCAAATGACAATTATTTAGGTTTAATACTAATCTTGATGGTAGAGGGCGTGCGATGTTTGATCACATCAAACTTGGAAACACTTCAACACATATCGTCGACTCACCTTTAGCTAGTCTCCGTTTATTCCGTAGCTTTTATTTGAGTTACTAACACTTAGCAACCGAACGGTATCTAATACCACTGGTGCTACTAGGAGTACTAGTAAAGTACACATTAACATAATGTATATCAATATACTTCTATCGACCTTGCCAGCCTTCTTATCTACCAAGTATCTAGGGTAATTCTGCTCGATGGCTGTTCCCCTTATTACGAAGCACTTAGTCTCGGGTTTGGGTTCAACCTTGGGTTTCTTCTTTGGGCAACAACTGATTTGCCGTTTCATGAAGTGTCCTTCTTGCCCTTGCCCTTCTTGAAACTAGTGGTTTCACCAACCATCAACAATTGATGCTCCTTCTTGATTTCTACTTTCGCGATGTCAAACATCGTGAATACCTCAGGATCATCATATCTATCCCTGATATGTTATAGTTCATCACGAAGCTCTAGCAGCTTGGTGGCAATGACTTTGGAGAAACATCACTATCTCATCGGAAGATCAACTCCCTCGATTCAAGTGATTGTTGCACTCGGACAATCGAGCACAAGCTCAACGATTGAGCTTTTCTCCCTTAGTTTGCAGGCTAAGAAAATCGTCGGAGGTCTCATACCTCTTGGCGTGAGCACGAGCACTGAAATCCCAATTTCAGCCCTCGAAACATCTCATATGTTCGCGACGTTTGAAAAGCGTCTTTGGTGCCTCAACTCTAAACCGTTTAAGCTGAACTATCACGTAGTTATCAAAGCGTGTATGTCCGATGTTTGAAACATCCACAAGCGGCGTTTGGGGTTCACACCTTGGCGGTGCATTAAGGACATAAGCTTTCTCTGTCGCATAATCGCTACTTTCAACTTTCAACTATATTTTCTCTAGGAACATATCTAAGCAGTGGAACTAAAGCGCGAGCTTACGACATAATTTGCAAAGATCTTTTGACTATGTTCAGGATAATTAAGTTCATCTTATGAACTCCCACTCGAATAGACATCCCTCGGTCATCTAAGTGATTACATGATCCGAGTCAACTAGGCGTGTCCGATCATCACGTGAGACGGACTAGTCATCATCGGTGAACATCTTCATGTTGATCGTATCTACTATCGACTCATGCTCGACCTTTCGGTCTCCGTGTTCGAGGCCATGTGCGCACATGCTAGGCTCGTCAAGTTAACCCCAAGTGTTTTCTTTGTGTAAATCTGTCTTACACCGTTGTATGTGAGCGTAAGAATCCATCACCCGATCATCACGTGGTGCTTAGAAGCGACGAACTGTGTAGCGGTGCGCGATCGAGGAGAACACTTCTTGAAATTGGTGTAAGGATCATCTTATTTACTACCGTCGTTCTAAGTAAACAAGATGCATAAACATAATAAACATCACATGCAATTAAATAGTGACATGATATGGCCAATATCACTTTGCTCCTTTGATCTCCATCTTGGGGCTCCATGATCATCATCGTCACCGGCATGACACCATGATCTCCATCATCATGATCTCCATCATCGTGTCTTCATGAAGTTGTCTAGCCAACTATTACTTCTACTACTATGGCTACGGTTAGCAATAAAGTAAAGTAATTACATGGCGTTGTTTAATGACACAGGTCATACAATAAATAAAGACAACTCCTATGGCTCCTGCCGGTTGTCATACTCATCGACATGCAAGTCGTGAATCCTATTACAAGAACATGATCAATCTCATACATCACATATCATTCATCACATTCTTCTTGGCCATATCACATCACATAGCATACCTGCAAAAACAAGTTAGGCGTCCTCTAATTGTTGTTTGCATGTTTCTGTGGCTGCTATGGGTTTCTAGCAAACGTTTCTTACCTCATAAAACCACAGCGTGATATGCCAATTGCTATTTACCCTTCATAAGGACCCTTTTCGCCGAATCCGTTCCGACTAAAGTGGGAGGCGGCACCCGCTAGCCACCTTATGCACCAAGTGCATGTCGATCAGTGGAACTGTCTCACGTGAAATGCGTGTAAGGTCGGTCCGGGCGCTTCATCCCACAATACCGTCGAAACAAGATTGGACTAGTAACGGTAAGCATATTGAACAACATCAACGCCCACAACTACTTTGTGTTCTACTCGTGCAAAGAATCTACGCAATAGACCTAGCTCATGATGCCCTTTGTTGGGGAGCGTGGCAGAAATTCAAAATTTTCCTCGTGTCACCAAGATCTATCTATGGAGAAACTAGCAGCGAGGAAGGAGAGTGCATCTACATACCCTTGTAGATCGCTAAGCGAGCGTTCAAGTGAGCAGGGTTGAAGGAGTCGTACTCGTCGTGATTCAAATCACCGGAGATCCTAGTGCGAGCAGACGGCACCTCCGCGTTCAACACACGTACAGCCGGTGGCGTCTCCCAAGCCTTGATCCAGCAAGGAGAGAGGAGAGGTTGAGAAGACTCCATCCAACAGCAGCACTGGCAGGCGTGGTGGTGATGGAGGCGTGGCAATCCCGAGAGGCCGCCAAGCACCAAGGAGAGGAGGAGGAGGAGGCGGGGCTGCACCAGAGGAGAGAACTCATGTGCATTGGGCAGCCCCAAACCTCAAGTATATATAGGGAAAGGGGCTGCGCCCCTTTAGGGTTCCACCCCAAGGGGTGCGGCCAGCCCTAGATGGGACTTGGGGGCGGCCAGAGGGGAGAGTGCCTCCCAAGTCAAGTGGAGGCCCTCCCCTTGGGTTTCCCCTTTCCCATGCGCATGGGCCTTGGGGGCTGGTGCCCCTGGCCCATTAAGGC
The DNA here is from genome assembly GCA_021605205.1 of Aegilops longissima. Classification (NCBI taxonomy): domain Eukaryota; kingdom Viridiplantae; phylum Streptophyta; class Magnoliopsida; order Poales; family Poaceae; genus Aegilops; species Aegilops longissima. The sequence continues at coordinate 9,342 of JAHIAM010000611.1, forward strand.
TGGGCGCCCCCTACAGCCCATGCTACTGTATTGGACGTGGTGGAACAATTTCCGGACCTCCGGAACCCTCAGGAATCCTCCGAACCTTACAGAGCTTCCGGTACAATACCGAAAAAACCGAACTTTTCCGGAACCCGAACAACAACTTTCCATATATAAATCTTTACCTCCGGACCATTCCGGAACTCCTCGTGACGTCAGGGATCTCATCGGGACTCGAACAACATTCGGTAACCACATACAAACTTCCTTTATAACCCTAAGCGTCATGAGACCTTAAGTGTGTAGACCCTACGGGTTCGGAGACATGTAGACATGACCGAGGCGTTCTCGGTCAATAACCAACAGCGGGATCTGGATACCCATGTTGGCTCCCACATGTTCCACGATGATCTCATCGGATGAACCACGATGTCAAGGACTCAATCGATCCGTATTCAATTCCCTTTGTCTAGCGGTATTGTACTTGCCGAGATTCGATCGTCGGTATCCGATACCTTGTTCAATCTCGTTTCCGGCAAGTCTCTTTACTCGTTCCGTAACACATCATCCGTGATCAACCCCTTGGTCACATTGTGCACATATGATGATGTCCTACCGAGTGGGCCGAGATACCTCTCCGTTTACGGGTGACAAATCGATCTCGATTCGTGCCAACCAGCAGACACTTTCGGAGATACACTGTAATGCACCTTTATAGCCACCCGATTCGTTGTGGCGTTTGGTACACCAAAGCATTCCTACGGTATCCGGGAGTTGCACAATCTCATGGTCTAAGGAAATGATACTTGACATTAGAAAAGCTTTAGCATCTGAACTACGATCTTTGTGCTAGGCTTAGGATTGGGTCTTGTCCATCACATCATTCTACTAATGATGTGATCCGTTATCAATGACATCCAATGTCCATGGTTAGGAAACCGTAACCATCTATTGATCAACGAGCTAGCCAATAGAGGCTTGCTAGGGACATGGTGTTGTCTATGTATCCACACATGTATTTGAGTTTCCTATCAATACAATTATAGCATGGATAATAAGCGATTATCATGAACAAGGAAATATAATAATAATAACTAATTTATTATTGCCTCTAGGGCATATTTCCAACAGGTTTTGTGGTGCTTGGCGAAGCCTGCTGGATGCCACGCTCCTCCACCACCTGCTGCAGCTGTTGTCTTTGCTGCTTTGAATGAGTCTTCCTCAACCTCTCCCTCTCTCATGCTGGATCAAGGCATGGGAGACGTCACCGTTCCGTACGTGTGTTGAATGCGGAAGTGCCGTCCGTTCGGCGCTAGGATCATCGGTGATTTGGATCACGGCAGTCGACTCCATCAACCCCGTTCATGAGCGCTTCCGCTTAGCGATCTACAAGGGTATGTAGATGCACTCTCCTTCCCTCGTTGCTGGTTTCTCCATAGATAGATCTTGGTGACACGTAGGAAAATTTTGAATTTACGCTCGTTCCCCAACATCTTGACTGCCCTCTCCCTCTCTCACTATATATAGGGGAAGGGAGGAGGGAAGCTAAGTGCTACTGTAATGAGAGAGCGGACACGAGCGGAACCACCCTAGATACTTGGTAGATGAGAAGGCTGGCAAGGTCGATAGAAGTATATTGGATATACATTATGTTAATGTGTACTTTACTAGTACTCCTAGTAGCACCAGGGTATTAGATACCGATTAGGTTGCTAAGTGTTAGTAACTTTCGAAATAAAAGCTACGGAATAAGCGGAGACTAGCTAAAGGTGAGCCGACGATATGTGTTGGAAGTGTTTCCAAGGTTGATGTGATCAAGCATCATGCGCTCCCTCGCCATCGAGATTGGTGTTAAACCTAAATAATTGTTATTCGGTGTTTGCATTGAGCATAGACATGATTGGATTATGTCTATACGTAGTCTGAGTTATTCACTTAAGGGAATAATGGTTACTCTATTTATTTGAATAATACCTACAATGGTCTTGCACCTAAAATGAATGGTTTATTGAAATCTCGATCGTAGTGATACACATTTTCATGCCAAAAGATATAAGATAGTAATGATAGTACCACCTGCTTGTGGCACTTCCATTTGAGTCATATTGGTATAAAACACATGAAGAAGCTCCATATTGATGGATCTTTGGACTCACTCGTTTTTGAAAAGTTTGAGACATGCGAACCATGTCTATTGGTGTATACGCATGAAGAAACTCCATGCAGATGGATCATTTGGACTCAGTTGATTTTGAATCACTTGAGATATGCAAATCATACCACATGGGCAAGATAGTGAAAAGCCTCGGTTTGAGTAAGATGGAACAAGATAGCAACTTGTTGGAAGTAACACATTTTGATGTGTGCAGTCCAATGAGTGTTGAGGCATCGATGAATATCGTTATGTTCTTACTTCACAGATGATTTGAGTAGATGTTGAGTATATTTACTTGATGAAACACAAGTCTGAATTATTGAAAGGTTCAAGTAATTTCAGAGTGAAGTTGAAGATCTTCGTGACAAGAGGATAAAATGTACGTGATGTGATCATAGAGATGAATATCTGAGTTCTTGAGTTTGGTACACAATTGAGACATTGTGGAAATTGTTTCACAACTAATACCGCTGGAACACCATAGTGTGATGGTGTGTCGAACATCATAGTTGCACCCTATTAGATATAGTGCGTACCATGATGTCTCTTGTCGAATTACCACTATCGTTCATGGGTTGGGCATTAGAGACAACCACATTCACTTTAATAGGGCACCACGTAATTCCGTTGAGGCGACACCGTTTGAAATATGGTTTGGAGAAACATAAGTTGTCGTTTCTTAAAAGTTTGGGGCTGCGGCGGCTTATGTGAAAAAGTTTCATCATGATAAGCTCGAACCCAAAGCGGATAAATACATCTTCATAGGACACCCAAAACAGTTGGGTATACCTCCTATCTCAATATATGGAAGCAAAAGTAATTGTTTCTAGAAAGCGGGTCCTTTCTCGGGAAAAGTTTCTCTTGAAAGAATTGAGTGGGAGGTGTTGGGGGCGTAGTAATTTCAAAAATTTCCTCGCTGCATAAGACCATGGTGATGGCATAGCAGCGAGAGGAGAGTGTGTCCACGTACCCTCGTAGACCGAAAGCGGGCGTTATAACAAGCGGTTGATGTAGTCGTGCGTCTTCACGATCCGACCGATCCAAGTACGAGCGTCGGCACCTCGAGTTCAGCACACGTTCAGCTCGATGGCGATGCCCGTGCTCGATCCAGCAAAGCGTCGGGGATGAGTTTAAATCGGCCGCACGGCGTGGTGGCGATGATGATGCTTCACCGGCGCGAGGCTTCGCCTAAGCTCATGACGATATGACCGAGGTGGAATATGGTGGAGGGGCACCGCGCACGGCTAAACGATCCGTAGATCAACTTGTGTGTCATGGGGTGCCCCCTGCCCCGTATATGAAGGAGCAAGGAAGTGCGGCCGGCCCTAGGGGGCGGCGCTGTGGGAGTCCTACTCCCCGGAGTAGGACTCCCCCTTTCTAGTTGGATTAGGTCTTGGGGAGGGAAGAGGGAAGGGCGCGCCCCTCTCCTGTCCTATTCGGACTAGAGGGGGGAGGGCCGGCCTGCCTGGCAGCCCTCCTCTTCTCCTTATGGCCCATCAAGGCCCATTGACCCCCAAGTTCAGTAACCCGGTGTTCGGTAAAATCCTGTTTTCATCCGGAACCTTTCGAAATCAAACATAGGCTTCCAATATATCAATCTTTATATCTCGACCATTTGAGACTCCTCGTCATGTCCGTGATCACATTGGTCTCGAACAACCTTGATACATCAAAACTTATAAACTCATAATAAGCTGTCATCGAAGCGTTAAGCGTGCGGACCCTACGGGTTCGAGAACTATGTAGACATGACCTAGAACTATTCTCGGTCAATAACCAATAGCGGAACACTGGATGCCCATATTGGTTCCTACATATTCTCTGAAGATCTTTATTGGTCAAACCGCATAACGACATCGTTGTTCCCTTTGTCATCGGTATGTTACTTACAGAGATTCGATCGTCGGTATCCAATACCTAGTTCAATCTCGTTACGGCAAGTCTCTTTACTCGTTCCGTAATACATCATCTCACAACTAACTTATTAGTTGCAATGCTTGCAAGGCTTATGTGATGTGTATTACCGAGAAAGGCCTAGAATACCTCTCCGACAATCGAGTGACAAAACCTAATCTCGAAATCGCCAACCCAACATGTACCTTTGGAGACACTGTAGTACTCCTTTATAATCACCCGATTCGTTGTGGCGTTTGGTAGTACCAAAGTGTTCCTCCGGTAAGCAGGGTTGCATAATCTCATAGTTACGAGGAACATGTATAGGTCATGAAGAAAGCAATAGCAATATACTAAGCGATCAAGTGCTAAGCTAACGGAATGGGTCATGTCAATCACATCATTCTCCTAATGATGTGATCCCATTAATCAAGCGACAACACATGTCTATGGTTAGGAAACATAACCATCTTTGATTAATGAGCTAGTCTAGTAGAGGCAAACTAGTGACTATCTGTTTGTCTATGTATTCACACATGTATTATGTTTCGGTTAATACAATTCTAGCATGAATAATAAACATTTATCATGATATAAGGAAATAAATAATAACTTTATTATTGCCTCTAGGGCATATTTCCTTGATCTCCCACTTGCACTAGAGTCAATAATCTAGATTACGGTAATGATTCTAACACCCATGGAGTCTTGGTGCTGATCATGTTTTGCTCGTGGAAGAGGCTTAGTCAGCAGTGCGCAACATTCAGATCCGTATGTATCTTGCAAATCTATATGTCTCCCACTTGGACTTGGTCCCGAATGGAATTGAGCGTCTCTTGATATGCTTGGTCCTCTTGTGAAATCTGGATTCCTTTGCCAAGGCAATTGCACGTATTGTCACGAAGATCTTCATTGGTCCCGATGCACTAGGTATGACACCTAGATGGAAATGAACTCTTTCATCCAGACTCCTTCATTTGCTGCTTCGAAGCAGCTATGTACTCCGCTTCACATGTAGATCCATACGGCGCTTTGTTTAGAACTGCACCAGCCGGCAGCTCCACCGTTTAATAAAAACCGTATGCGGTTTGCGATTTAGAATCGTCCGGATCGGTGTCAAATCTTGCATCGGCGTAACCATTTACGACTAGCTCTTTGTCACCTCCATATCTGAAACATATCCTTAGTCCTTTTCGGTATTTCGGGATGTTCTTGACCGCTGTCGATGATCCACTCTGGATTACTTTGGTACCTTCTGCCAAGCTTATTGCTAAGCATCGTCGGTCTGGTACACAGCATTGCATACATGATAGAGCCTATGGCTGAAGCATAGGAATATCTTTCATTTCTCTCTATCTTCTGCTGTGGTGGGGCATTGAGTCGACTCAATCTCACACCTTATGTCTGGTAAAAAACCTTTCTTTGCTGATCCATTTTGAACTTTTCAAAACTTTATCAAGGTATGTGCTTTGTGAAAGTCAATTAAGCGTCTTGATCTATCTCTATAGATCTTGATGCCCAATATATAAGCAGCTTCACGAGGTCTTTCATTGAAAACTTTTATTCAAGTATCCTTTTATGCTATCAGAAATTCTATATCATTTCCAATCAATAATATATCGTCCACATATAATATCGAAATGCTCTGAGCTCCCCTCACTTTCTTGTAAATCTGAGGCTTCTCCAAAAATGCATATAAAACCATATCTTTGATCACACTATCAAAGCGTTTATTCTAACTCGAGAGGCTTGCGGACCATAAATTGATCATTTGGAGCTTGCACACTTTGTTAGCACCCTTTGGATCAACAAAACCTTTTGGTTGCATCATATACAACTCTTCTTCTAGAAATCCATTCAAGAATGCAGTTTTCACATCCATTTGCCAAATTTCATAATCATAAAATCGGCAATTGCTAACATGATTCGGACAGACTTAAGCATCGCTTCTGGTGAGAAAATCTCGCCGTAGTCAACCCCTTGAACTTGTCGAAAACCTTTACGCAACAAGTCGAGCTTTATAAACAGTTACATTACCATCGCGTCAGTCTTCTTCTTAAAGATCCATTTATTCTCAATGGCTTGCCGATCATCGAACAAGTCAACCAAAATCCATACTTTGTTTTCATACATGGATCCCATCTCAGATTTCATGGCTTCCAGCCATTTTGCGAATCTGGGCTCACCATCGCTTCTTCATAGTTTGTAGGTTCGCCATGGTCAAGTAACATGACTTCGAATAGGATTACCGTACCACTCAGTGCGTATTTTACTCTGGTTGACCTCTGAGTTCAGTAGTAACTTGATCTGAAGTTTCATGATCAACATCATTAGTTTCCTCACTAATTGGTGTAGTTGTCACGGGAACCGTTTCTTGTGATGAACTACCTTCAATAAGGGAAGCGAATCTGATTATCTCATCAAGTTCTACTTTCCTCCCACTCACTTCTTTGAGAGAAACTCCTTTTCTAGAAAGGATCCGAATTTAACAGCGAAAATCTTGCCTTGAGATCTGTGATAGAAGGTATACCCATGATCTCCTTTGGGTATCCTATGAAGACACATTTCTCAATTTGGGTTCGAGCTTATCTGGTTGAAGTTTCTTCACATAAGCATCGCAGCCCCAAACTTTAGAAAGGACAACTTTGGTTTCTTGCCAAACCACAGTTCATAAGGTGTCGTCTCAGCGGACTTTGATGGTGCCCTATTCAGCGTGAATGCGGCCGTCTCTAAAGCATATCCCCAAAGCGATAGCGGTAAATCAGTAAGAGACATCATAGATCGCACCATATCAAGTAAAATACGATTCTGACGTTCGGACACACCATTTCTACTGTGGTGTTCGGGTGGTGTGAGTTCTTGAAACTATTCCGCATTGTTTCATATGTAAACCAAACTCGTAACTCAAATATTCTCCTCCACGATCAGATCGTAGAAATTTTATTTTCTTATTACGATGATTTTCCACTTCACTCTGAAATTCTTTGAACTTTTCAAATGTTTCAGATTTGTGTTTCATTAAGTAGATATACCCATATCTGCTCAAATCATCTGTGAAGGTGAGAAAATAACGATACCGCTTGCGTGCCTCAACATTCATTGGACCACAAACATCGGTATGTATGATTTCCAACAAATCAGTTGCTCGCTCCATAGTTAGGAGAAGCGGCGTTTTAGTCATCTTGCCCATGAGGCACGGTTACATAAGTACCAAGTGATTCATAATCAAGTGATTCAAAAGTCCATCGGTATGGAGTTTCTTCATGCGTTTACAACGATATGACCCAAGCGGCGATTGCCACAAATAAGTTGCATTATCATTATCAACTCTGCATCTTTTGGTTTCGACACTATGAAATGTGTATTACTACTATCGAGATTCAATAAAATAGACCGCTCTTCAAGGGTGCATGACCATAAAAGATATTATTCATATAAATAGAACAACCATTATTCTCTGTCTTAAATGAATAACCGTCTCGCATCAAACAAGATCCGGATATAATGTTCATGCTTATTTGGCACCAAATAACAATTATTTAGGTCTAAAACTAATCCCGATGGCAGATGTAGAGGTAGTGTGCGACCGCGATCACATCGACTTTGGAACCATTTCCCAGCGCGCCGTCACCTCGTCCTTAGCCAATCTTAAGCAATCCGTAGTTCTGTTTGAGTTGCAAATATTAGCAGAACCGAGTATCAAATACCGGTACTACTGCGAGTATTAGTAAGGTACACATCAATAACATGTATATCACATATACCTTTGATCACCTTGCTATCCTTTTTATCCGCCAAATACTTGGGGCAGTTCCGCTTCGGTGTCGATCGCTTGCGGTAAAACACTCGATTTCAGGCTTAGGTCAGACTTGGGTTTCTTCTCTTGAGCAGCAACTTTCTTGCTGTTCTTGAAGTTCCTTCTTCTTTCCTTTGCCCTTTTCTTGAAACTAGTGGTCTTGTTGACCATCAACACTTGATGCTCTTTCTTGATTTCTACCTCCATGACTTTTAGCATTGCGAAGAGCTCGGGGAATTGTTTTAGTCATCCGGAAGAGTAACTCTCGGTTGAATCAAGTGATTATTATACCCGGACATTTTGAATATATGTTCCTTGTGAACTATTCTCCTCCATCTTGCAGCTATAGAACTTATTGGAGACTTCATATCTCTCAATCCGGGCATTTGCTTGAAATATTAACTTCAACTCTGGAACATCTCATATGCTCCATAGCGTTTAAAAGCGTCGTTGAAGACCAGTTCTAAGCCGTAAAGCATGGCACCTTGAACTATAGAGTAGTCATCAGCTTTGCTTTGCGGGCGTTCACAACCACGGCGTTGCTCCTGCAGCGAGCGGCTGGCACCCAGCGGTGCTTCGGGGCGTAATTCTTACATGCAGCAATGAGGATCATCCTCAAGTTATGGACCCGATCGTGTAATTGCTACCATCATCTTTCAACTTTGCTTTCTCAAGGAGCATTAAAATTCAGCGGAACAACAACACGAGCCATCTATCTCGATAAACATAGACAAGCAAAAATACTATCGGTACTAAGTTCATGATAAATTTAAGTTTAATTAATCATATTAAAAACTCCCACTTAGGCAGACATCTCTCCGGTCATCTAAGTGATTCGTGATCAAATCAACCAAACCATGTCCAATCATCACGTGAGATGGAGTAGTTTCAATGGTGAACATCACTATGTTGATCATATCTACTATATGATTCACGTTCGACCTTCGGTCTCCGTGTTCGAGGCCATATCTGTTATATGCTAGGCTCGTCAAGTTTAACTTTGAGTATTCGCGTGTGCAACTGTTTTGCAGCCGTTGTATTTGAGCGTAGAGCCTATCACACCCGATCATCACGTGGTGTCTCGTACGAAGAACTTTCATAGCGGTGCATACTCGGGAGAACACTTCTTGATAATTTTAGTGAGAGATCATCTTATAATGCTACCGTCAATCAAAGCAAGATAAGATGCATAAAGGATAAACATCACATGCAATCAATATAAGTGATATGATATGGTCATCATCATTTTGTGCTTGTGATCTCCATCTCGAAGCTTACCGTCATGATCACCATCGTCACCGGTAGCGACACCTTGATCTCCATCTAGCATCGTTGTCGTCTGCCAACTATTGCTTCTCGACTATCGCTCTGCTTAGTGATAAAGTAAAGCAATTACATGGCGTTGCATTTCATACAATAAAGTGACAACCATATGGCTCCTGCGATTGCGATAACTTCGGTTACAAAACATGATCATCTCATACAATATAGCATCACGTCTTGACCACATCACATCACAACATGCCTGCAAAAACAAGTTAGGCGTCCTCTACTTTGTTGTTGCAAGTTTTACGTGGCTGCTACGGGCTGAGCAAGAACCGTTCTTACCTCGCATCAAAACCACAGCGATAGTTTGTCAAGTTGGTGCTGTTTTAACCTTCCATAAGGACGGGCGTAGCCTTTTCAGTTCAACTAAAGTGAGAAAGCAGACACCCGCGGTCACCTTTAAGCAATGAGTGCTCGAGCGGTGAAACCAGTCTCGCGTAAGCGTCTGGCGTAATGTCGGTCCGGCCGCTTCATCTCACAATACCGCCCGAACCAAAGTATGACATGCTGGTAAGCGGTATGACTTATATCGCCCACAACTCACTTGTGTTCTACTCATGCATATGACATCAGCGTATAAAACCTGGCTCGGATGCCCTTTGTTGGGGAGCGTAGTAATTTCAAAAATTTCCTACGCTGCGCAAGACCATGGTGATGGCATAGCAGCGAGAGGAGAGTGTGTCCACGTACCCTCGTGGGCGAAAGCGGAGGCGTTATAACAACGCGGTTGATGTGAGTCGTGCGTCTTCACGATCCGACCGATCCAAGTACGAGCGTCACGGCACCTCCGAGTTCAGCTGCGTTCAGCTCGATGGCGATCCCGTGCTCCGATCCAGCAAGCGTCGGGGATGAGTTTCGTCGGCCTGACGGCGTGGTAGCGATGATGATGCTTCACCGGCGCGAGGCCGCCTAAGCTCATGACGATATGACCGAGGTGGAATATGGTGGAGGGGTACCGCTGCGGCTAAACGATCCGTAGATCAACTTGTGTGTCATGGGGTGCCCCCCCCTTGCCCCGTATATAAAGGAGCAGGGGGGTGCGGCCGGCCCTAGGGAGGCGGCGCTGGAGAGTCCTACTCCCACCGGGAGTAGGACTCCCCCTTTCCTAGTTGGATTAGGTCTTGGGGAGGGAAGAGGGAAGGGCGCGCCCCTCTCCTGTCCTACTCGGACTAGAGGGGGGAGGCGCCTGCCTGCCAGCGGCCCTCCTCTTCTCCTTATGGCCCATCAAGGCCCATTGACCCCAGGGGTTCCGTAACCCCGGTGTTCGATAAAATCCTGTTTTCATCAGGAACCTTTCAAGAATCAAACATAGGCTTCTAATATATCAATCTTTATGTCTCGACCATTTGAATAAACTGTCATTGAAACGTTAAGCGTGCGGACCCTACGGGTTCGAGAACTATGTAGACATGACCTAGAACTATTCTCGGTCAATAACCAATAGCGGAACCTGGATGCCCATATTGGTTCCTACATATTCTCTGAAGATCTTTATTGGTCAAACCGCATAACGACATCGTTGTTCCCTTTGTCATCGGTATGTTACTTACGAGATTCGATCGTCGGTATCAATACCTAGTTCAATCTCGTTACCGGCAGAATCTCTTTACTCGTTCCGTAATACATCATCTCACAACTAACTTATTAGTTGCAATGCACAAGGCTTATGTGATGTGTATTACCGAGAAAACCTAGAATACCTCTCCGATAATCGGAGTGACAAAACCTAATCTCGTGTCGCCAACCCAACATGTACCTTTGGAGACACTGTAGTACTCCTTTATAATCACCCGATTCGTTGTGGCGTTTGGTAGTACCAAAGTGTTCCTCCGATAAGCAGGAGTTGCATAATCTCATAGTTACAGGAACATGTATAGGTCATGAAGAAAGCAATAGCAATATACTAAACGATCAAGTGCTAAGCTAACGGAATGGGTCATGTCAATCACATCATTCTCCTAATGATGTGATCCCATTAATCAAACGACAACACATGTCTATGGTTAGGAAACATAACCATCTTTGATTAATGAGCTAGTCTAGTAGAGGCATACTAGTGACTATCTGTTTGTCTATGTATTCACACATGTATTATGTTTCCGGTTAATACAATTCTAGCATGAATAATAAACATTTATCATGATATAAGGAAATAAATAATAACTTTATTATTGCCTCTAGGGCATATTTCCTTCAGGAGGATGGTGGAGACATGATGAGGTTATTGAACCGTCACTTCAACTAGTGTGTAGCAGGGCACAGGAAGTTGTTCCTGTGGCGCCTACACCAATTGAAGTAGAAGCTTATGATAGTGATCATGAGTTTGGATCAAGTCACTCTTGTACCTCGTGGGGTGACAAGGATGCATACTACTTGAGTGAGTGCATAATCTTGTCTTAGAGGTCATGTTGCTAGACAACAATGAACCTCGAGCTATGGAGAAGCGATGGTGGGCGGATTCCGATGAATGGCTCGAGGCCATAAAATCCGAGAAAGGATCCATGACTTTGGTGGACTTTCCGATGATCGGCAAGCCATTGAGATAAATGGATCTTTAAGAAGAAGATGGGCGTGGGCGGTAATGTCACCGTCTATGAAGCTCGACTTGTGGCGAAGAGTTTTCACAAGTTCAAAGAGTTGCCTACGATGAGATTTTCTCATCCGTAGCGATCTTAAATCCGTCGGAATCATGTTAGCATTAGCTGCATTTATGAAATCTGGCGGATGGATGTCAAAAGCGAGTTTCCTTACCGGTCTTCGTAAGGAAAGGTTGTATGTGATACAATCGAGAAAGTTTTGTCGATCCTAAGGATGCTAAAAGGTATCTTGGCTCAGTGATCCTTCTAAGGGTGGAGTAAGCATCTCGGAGTTGGAATGTGCGCTTTGATGAGATGATCAAAGATTTTGGGTTTATACAAAGTTTATGAGAAACTTGTATTTCCAAAGAAGTGAGTGGGAGCACTATAGAATTTCGATGAGTATATGTTGTTGACATATTGTTGATCGAAATGATGTAGAATTCTGGAAAGCATACATGGTTATTTGAAAGGTGTTTTCAATAGAAAACCTGGATTAAGCTACTTGAACATTGAGCATCAAGATCTATAAGGATAGATCAAAAGCGGCTTAATGGTACTTTCAAATGAGCACATACCTTGACATAATCTTGAAGGTGTTCAAGATGGATCGATCAAAGAAGGAGTTCTTGCACGAGTTGTAAGGTATGAAGTTAAGAGTCAAAGCTTCGACCACGGCGAGAAAAAGAGAAAGGGCGAAGGTCGTCCCTATGCCTTAGACATAGGCTCTATAGTATGTTATGTTGTGTACCGCTTTTGGAAGTGTGCCTTGCCATGAGTCGATCAAGGGTACAAGAATGATCGAGGAATGGATCATTGGACAATGATCAAAATTGTCCTTGGAGTAAATAAGGACATGTTTCTCGATTATGGAGGTGATAAAGAGTTGGCGTAAAGGGTTACGTCGATGCAAGCTTTAACACCTATCCGAATGACTACGAGTAGCAAACCGGATCGTATAGTGGAGCAACCATTTGGAATAGCTCCAAGTGGAGCGTGGAAGCAACATTTACAATATGACCTAGAGATTTGCGAAGTACATACGGATCTGAATGTTGCGGACCGTTGACTAAAACCTCTCTCACAAGCAAAACATGATCAAACCCAGAACTCATTGAGTCTTAATCACATGATTATGTGAACTAGTTTAGTGACACTAGTAAACTCTTTGGATGTTAGTCACATGGCGATGTGACACAGTGAGTGTTAATCACATGGCGATGTGAACTAGATTATTGACTCTAGTGCAAGTGGGAGACTGTTGGAAATATGCCTAGAGGCAATAATAAATTAGTTATTATTATATTTCCTTGCTCATGATAATCGTTTATTATCCATGCTATAATTGTATTCATAGGAAACTTCAGATACATGTGTGGGTACATAGACAAAACCATGTCCTAGTAAGCCTCTAGTTGACTAGCTCGTTGATCGATAGATGGTTACGGTTTCGACCATGGACATTGGATGTCGTTGATAACGGGATCACATCATTAGCGAGAATGATGTGATGGACAAGACAATCCTAAGCCTAGCACAAAGATCGTAGTTAGTATGCTAAAGCTTTTCAAATGTCAAGTATCTTTCCTTAGACCATGAGATTGTGCAACTCCGGATACCGTAGGAATGCTTTGGGTGTACCAAGCGTCCTGGCATATAGCTGGGTGACTATAAAGGTGCACTACGGTATCTCCGAAAGTGTTTGTTGGGTTGTACGAATCGAGACGGGATTTGTCACTCCGTGTGACGGAGAGGTATCTCTGGGCCCACTCGGTAGGACATCATCATAATGTGCACAATGTGACCAAGGGTTGATCACGGGATGATGTGTTATGGAGCGAGTAAAGAGACTTGCACATGTGAGATTGAACAAGGTATCGGGATACCGACAATCGAATCTCGAGCAAGTACAATACCGCTAGACAAAGGGAATTGAATACGGGATTGATTGAATCCTCGACATCGTGGTTCATCCGATGAGATCATCGTGGAACATGTAGGAGCCAACATGGGTATCCAGATCCGCTGTTGGTTATTGACGAGCGTCTCGGTCATATGCGCATGGTTCCCGAACCCGTAGGGTCTACACATAAGGTTGGTGGCGCTAGAGTTATAGGGAATAGAATATCGTGGTTCTTTGTCGTGGCATTGTCACGGCAGATGTCATAGTGTTAGGACTTAGTCACGAGGCCAACGCATCTATGTGGTAGCTTGAGAGGGTTGGCGGGGACGACGAGGCGCGAGTTTTACCCAGGTTCGGCCCCTCT
>JAHIAM010000612.1:0-21611 GCA_021605205.1 Aegilops longissima
ATTGTGGTGAAGTCTCGGGGCGAAAACCACGATCTGAGGACTTGGAAGAAACCTTGAGCCTCGAAAAAGTGGACCTGCGGCTCAACTCGAGATGCGTGTTGGAGTCCCCTCGGGCAAGCTCCTGGGTTTCCTCGTGTCCCATAGGGCATCGAGGCCAACCGAGGAAAAGGTCAAAGCAGTCGAAGACATGAGGCCAAAGACCACGAGAGAAATCGAGAAACTCACGGGCGGCGTGACCAGCGCTAGGGCGTTACATCTCAAGCTGGGAGAGCGAGCCTTGCCATTCTTCAAGCTGATGAAGAAGAAGGGCCCCTTTGAATGGTGAAGAGGCCGGCGGGTGAAAGTCGTTATATCGACTAGAGGGGGTGAATAGGCGATTTTATGAATTCTTCAGCGAGGAATTTGCTGGTGAGGAAATTCCTAAGCGAAGAACTACTTGCTGCGGAATAAGTACTCGAAGTAAGCATAACAGAATCACGGGCATGGTCATCATGATGAAATGAAGACAATCACATAGTACAGAAAGCGTAAACACAGGATAACACAAGATGAAGACAAACAGACTGAGGAAATTGAGAAAGTCTTCAGTCAAAGTCTTCAAACACAGATATGAACGAGCACTCAACACAGTAATGAGGAAATAGAACCAGTTGGGTTGGTGAAGACAATGATTTGGTAGACCAGTTCAAGCTGCTTTGTCTCGGTTATGCGTCGGTTGGGCGGTGAGTATTTAAACTTCGAGGACACGAGTCCGGACACCCGGTCGGCTGAGCACGCAGCTCGGGACACCAAGTCCTCACCGTATTCTCCTTGAACTAAGGTCACAGGACCTCGTCAATCACTCGTGGTAAGTCTTGAGCGACTTCCAAACCTTCACAGACTTGGTCACTCGGCGATCCACAATTCCTCTTGGATGCTCTAGACCATGGCGCCTAACCGTCTGGAAGAAGCACAGTCTTCAAAGGTAACAAGCGTCGGATCCACAGGATCAATCTCTTGATGATGATCAATCACTTTGGGTTTATGGGGTTTGGTTTTGGGTTTTCCTCACTCAATGATTTTCGCTCAAAGTCCTCGGAGGATGGGTTGCTCTCAAATGACAAGTGTCAAGTTCTCTCGGGCAGCCAACCAGCTAGTGGTTGTAGAGGCGGCTATTTATAGCCTAGGGAGCAACTGACATGATAAGACATAAATGCCCTTCAATGATATGACCGTTAGGTGGATAAGATATTTTGGGACAGGTGGCTTGCAACCTTACAGTATGATCGAAATTTGACTCTCAAATTCCTCGGGGCTATCATGTTCCTCCTTGTGTAGGCAATCCATCTTTGGCGAATTCCTAACTCCTCGGTCGAACAAATTCCTCGCGACGGAAGAACTTCGTCTCATCCTTTGAAGAAATTATTGAGTGTATAAGATTTCAAAGGCTTCACTCGAAGGGATTGGTAGGTGTAGGATTTTGAGTTGAGCATCACATGGAAATTTTTCCTTAGTATTCCCTCGACCCCCTTTAACGATGCGGTGTTTCCTATGACTCAAGAAAGAGAAAACAAAACTACGAAAACAAAAGTCTTCACGCTTCATGTTCCTTAAATGAATACCAAGTCTTCAAGGTCACACCAATTTCTTCACTTTCAAAGTCTTCAGAATATCAAAGTCTTGATCGAAGAACTTCATTTTAAGAATTGAATTTCTCTGTAAATATCAAACTCCTCATAGACTTATAGACCTGTGTACACTCATAAACACATTAGTCCCTTAACCTATAAGTCTTCAATACACCAAAATCACTAAGGGGCACTAGATGCACTTACAATCTCCCCTTTTGGTGATTGATGAGAATATAGGTTAAGTTTTCAGCGGATAAACATATGAAGTGTAAATCTGATATTGAGGAATTTGATTGCAAGATATAGAAGAACTCCCCACGAAGATGTGCATAGTGAGAATTTGCTTTTGAGGCATTGCACATTTGAAGAGTTGAATCATGGAGATCTCCCCTATATCTTGTAATTCATACGCATTTGACATATAATATGAAGAATTTGAAATGCATGATGAAATATGGTGGTGATGTAATTCAGCATCGTGTATTAATATATAACGAGGAATAAGCATGCGGAGGAAGCATCAAAAGTATCGAGCACCATCGGGTTTAAGATTACAACTCGATCCATAAAGTTTGAGAAGAGCGAGTTGTAACTTAGCAAAAATACGAGTTGTATATAGGCGTTAAAATAGACCGGCGAAGACTAACTCAAATTTCTCCCCTTTGTCATCAAATGACCAAAAGATTGAGGCGAGGACTACGCATACGAAGAATATCAAGTTGATGAAGGGCGCCCGGCGTTATCGAAATCGGTTGTCATAGTAGGGCCTGCTGCGATGTCGTCAAGTCTTCATTTTCATCGATGTGTCGCGATGAAGAATAGGAGCTAGCCACCAAGGAAGGAACTTTGACCTTCTTGTATTTCTTGGAGGAGGTGCAGACCAGTCAAATTCTTCCTTGAGACCCATTGTCTTGATTCTTCTGCTTGTTGTAGACATTAGAAAGAACAGCCAGTGCGGTTGAAGGTTTCATGGAGGTAGTATTGGTTTTCTTCACTGCATTGTGTGTTGAGGTCATGTTGTGAAGAATTGAACCAAGCGATGCTTGACCCATTTATGATTGCGATCAACCTTCGATGAAGGCGAGGAGTAACTCACGATTAGTCATCACCACAGGTCTTTGTGGCTTGAGGATTTTGCTTGGCTGTGGTATTGGCGGCGAGTCATGTGTGGCGAGTCATCATTGGTGGAGTAGGATGCAGCTTTGCGAAATTGACCATCAATGGACAAATGCCTTCATCTATCCTGCAGTTGCCTTGCCCTTGTCATCGGTGAGGAAAATGTCCGTTTGAGGACTTCAATTGGAGGCAAGTAGCTGCGGTGATTGAGTATCAGCCTTGTAATTGAGTGAAGACCTTGTCTGATGAACCTCATAATCCATGGTGCATAAGGCTTGACTCAAAAGGTGACATAGCAATATTTGCGAGTCCTCATGAAGAAGTCATGGAAGTTGGCCAGGAGCAGCATGAATGATATTGAAAAGCATATTCTTCATGATGCCAGCGACTTCTTCATCATTTGAGTCGTGGCCTTTGATAGGACTCATTGTCTTTGTCGAATCGATAGGCAGTCGAGGCACATCTGATAACTCCTTGTGAAGAATTTGGTTCAAGGTGCACATCACGGCTTCAAAGGCTTCATCGGCACTTGCATGTAATGATTTGAAAGCTTCGGGTTCATTGTAGATACAGCAGAGCACCATCAAGGGAGGGCTGAGTGGGAGGGCACGAAGCAATTCGATTCTTTGGTGCCTTGTAGTGAGTATTTTACGTCATCAATCAATACCCATGAGTTCACATCTTGAATCTTGGTGATGTGCAGCGTCGCATAGAATTGAAGAATGAGTTCTTCATTCCAATCACAGATGTCAGTGCAGAAATTCAGCAATACTACATCGTGAAGAACACTGAGGACTGGCTCGAAGCTTGGCAGAGATTCCATGTCCACGTGAGGAATATATGGATGATCGAAGACTTTGTCTTTGTGAACTTCTCCGTCAGTTTCACAAACCTGACTTTGGCTCCTTTCCAGTCAGCATAGTATGAGTCAAATTTGTCGCTGAGGGCTTTGATGTCAGCCTGCATCTTGACAAGTTCTTGATTCTCATCTTGACAACATTTTTCTTGACAGTTTCTCTTTTACATCTTTGCGATTTCTTGATCTCTGGCCTATCATATTTCCATTTATCCTCTTGGATGAAATGAGTTAGCATGTGACTTTGGCGGTGTCAAATTAATCGAGGCATAGGTGTGTTTGGGTCTTTGTGCGAGAGATCAATGTAGTCTAGGATCGCTCTTGGATCCAAGAAGCGGCACGCAGTGTGCCTTTGGCTCTAGTGGCCCTTACTTGCCTATCTCGATGATTTCCATAAGTTCATCATCATCAGCCGCATCATCTTGGTGGCTCTTGGAAGGTGACCTGTTTCTTCTTGGGACTTGGCGAGGACCTCGTCCATTTGTTGCCTTAGTCTTCATCGAGTTGGGCGGATGAAGAATTTGGGCAAGTGAGAACTTCTTTGAGACACGGAGGCAATTGAGATGCCTGGAGTCCTTTGGCACAAGGCGGATGCAGTCTTGAGGACTTTGTCGGAACAGCTGAGGACTTTGTAGGAGCTGAGGATTTGGGAGGCAGGGAGCAGCATGAGGAATTGGCCGTGAGGGCACGGTGGTGAAACACTTGGCTTGTGTGCGGGCTTCTTTGCCATAGATTTTCTTGGCTTGATAAGCGGCCTCGATGGCGGCAGCGATGCAGAGTCCTCATTAAATTTCCTCCTTTGCCTCATTGGCTTGTCTCGCCAACTTGGCTTGGCGCTTGGCCCATTCTTGAGGAAAGTCCTCACCACGCTTGATCTTTGGTGGGGTCAACTTCTTGGCAGTGCCAATGGAGCTCTTGGGCATGGAGGATTGAGGCGAATTTCTTCATGTACTTTGGAGTAACATATATACTCCCTCCATTCCTTGCCCATCTCCTTTCAATCCTCTGAATCGCACCTTGCGCTGATTTTTATTTTCCTTGCCAAACTTGGCTTCATCAGTGTGCAATAATCGACATATAAGTCCTCGGGTATCTCAAAGCAGTCATGACCTCGGGCCTCTTTCCTCCTTTACGTGGCTTCTTTCCATACGCCATATTCTTGGTGAGGAATTTGAACAATCAAATTCTATGAAGAAGTATGCAACTTTTCTTCGAGAGCGCTGCAAATGAGTTAAGTTGATGAGAACCTAGTGATTCAGCAGCGGACATGAGTACAATGAGCAGTATAGTTGCGAGGAATTTGGAGAGGTCATATCGTTCTCGGAAGGTTTTCAAAAAGAACTAGTTTGAGGAATTTGACTAGATGAGCCTTGAAGAATTTCACTAAGCGATCTTTGTCTTAGGTCGAGTTGTATAGATCGAGGATCCACACAATTGAGGAATCTTGAAGAAAAATCATTGCTTAGAAAGCGAATCAAGAGCATATTTCGTTTAGCGTGTTCATATATGTGAAGATTTGAAGAATAAACACCTTTGAAGATTTTCAGGAAGGATGCGGAACGGTTTGAGCGGCAAAGCCGAAAATTTGGATAAGATAAGTTAAAAGTTCCATTCGCAATTTCTTCAGCTGACAAGGACATAGTGAAGATTTTGAATGAGTTTCAAATAGAACGCACATGAAGAATTTGTGAATAGCTTGGGTTGAGTATAGCGTAGAGGGGAAGGGTCGATCACATTCATACTTAGCGGAAAAAAACAACTTGAAGAAATAGCCATAAGTGAATCTTTGTAGAGGACATAAACCCATATATATATATATATATATATATATATATATATATATATATATATATATATATATATATATATATATATATATATATATATATAGTCAATGAAGAAAGACAACGGAAACATAGAAGATTTTGCAAAGTTGAAGAATTTGAAAAAGCGAAGAATTTCAAAGCGAGGAAAAACTCAAATTGAAGATTTTCAATTTTGGTGGTGGCGTGATCCACCGTATAAGAATGATGATTTCAGACACAGCGTACAATTGTCGTGAGGGTTACGAGAATCAAATTCTTCATTAATGTCTTCACACTTAGAGTGTTATTCTTCATTGATTGAAGAAAAGCGTTTCTTCATGTGTTGCACATCTAAGTCATCAATTTTGCATAAGTGTCGGGATGTGTGTCCTTTTCAAAGAACATTGAAGATTCTAAGATATTTAGCTCACACATAACTTGCTAAATCTCTTCTCATCCAAGGAGCTTTGTGAAGATATCGGCTAGCTATTCTTGGTCTTCACATGCTCGATGGAGATGTAAGCCCTTCAACACATGATCACGAAGAAAATGATGGCGAATCTGAATGTGCTTTGTCTTGAGTGTTGGCTGGGTTGTGAGCAATCTTGATGGCACTCTCATTGTCACGATGAGAGGCTCATTCTTCACGTTGATGTCGTAGTCCTTGAGAGTTTGCTTCATCCACAGCAATTGAGCACAACAAGAGCCAGCAACAATGTACTCAGCTTCCGAAGTGAGCGGTGATCTGAGATTCTGTTTCTTGAGGACCAACAGACCAAAGATCGTCCAAGGAAATGACAAGTACCAGATGTTGACTTGCGGTCCACGATTACCGGCATAGTCAGTCAGAATATCAATGAGATCAAAAGTAGAGCCCTTGGGGTACCATAATCCTAGTGTTGGTGTGTGAGCTAGATATCGAAGAATATGCTTCACTGACCTTATGGTGTGATTCCTTGGTGTAGCTTGAAATCGGGCACACATGCAAACACTAAGCATTATATCTGGCCTAGATGCACATAAGTACAATAGAGAACCAATCATGGGCGGTATACCTTGTGATCGAAGTCAATACCATTTTCATCGGTCGTAGATGGCCATTTGTGGGCATAGGAATTTTAGCGCCTTTGCAATCTTGCATGCGAATTTCTTTAGAACATCTTTGAGGTATTTCTCTGAGATATGAATATGCCATTGTGTTGTTGTGAATTTGAAGACCTAAGAAGAATTTCAATTCTCCCATCATAGACATTTGATATTCTTCACTCATCATATAGGCAAATTCATCACTATAACGTTGGTCGATACAGCCAAAGATAATATCATCAACATATATTTGGCACAAACAGTTCACCATCATATGATTTAGTAAAGAGAATAGGGTCGAGTGAACTGGGTGTGAAGCCATTCTTCACGAAGGATTCCTTCAATGTATCAAACCACGCCCGTGGGGCCTGTTTGAGGCCATAGAGGGCCTTGTTGAGTCTAAAGACTTTGTCGGGATTCTTTGGATCTTCAAAATCTGGGGGTTGAGCAACATATACTTCTTCCTCAAGCTTACCATTGAGGAATGCACTTTTCACATCCATTTGATATAAAGTGATATTATTATGGTTAGCATAAGCAAGTAATATGCGAATAGCCTCAAGTCTAGCAACAGGTGCAAAAGTTTCATCGCAATCAATTCCTTCAACCTGTGTGTAGCCTTGAGCTACAAGTCGTGCCTTATTCCTCACCACAAGGCCATTTTCATCTTGCTTGTTGCGGTAGATCCACTTTGTGCCAATGATATTATGCTTGCGAGGATCGGGCGTTTGACCAGTTCAGAGACATTGTTGAGCTCGAACTGATGTAATTCTTCTTGCATTGCTGAATCCACTCGGGCTCGAAATGCTTCATCTACCTTAGTGGGCTCTGTGATAGAGACAAAAGCATAGTGCCCACAAAGTTAGATAAATGTGATGCTTTTGGCGTGTGAGAGGACTGGTGCTTCAATGTCATCGATGATCTTGTCAACTTGCACTTCTTTTGCAGCGAGGATGAGCTGGTTGTCGTCGAGAATTTGATCAACATTTTCTTCAGCCCCATTTTCTTGACTTTATCTTGAGTGCATCAGCTCGATGTTCTTCACGTCTGAGGAATGAATTCTTGACAGATTCTTGATGGGAATGACATCCTCGATGCCTTGAACTTGATAGATTCCTCGGTGCTGGTTCATCTATCACGAAGGTAGGTGCTGTCTTTGCGAGCCATTAGTTTCATCGAACCGCACATCTACAGTCTCAACAATCTTGTGAAGAACATTGTTGAAGACTCTGTAGGTGTCTGAGTCCTTCCGTAACCAAGCATAAAACCTTCATGTGCTTTCGGTGCAAATTTAGCATTGTGATGAGGATCTCTAATCCAGCATTTAGCACGAAGACTTTGAAATAACTCACATTGGGTTTCTTGTCGGTGAGGAGTTCATAGGCAGTATTCTTGAAGAATTTGTGAAGATATACTCTGTTGATGATGTGGCAGCGGTATCAATTGCATCAATCCAAAAAGCGACGAGGCGTTTTGTATTTATCAAGCATAGTCGAGCCACCTCAACAAGAGTTCTGTTCTTGCGCTCCACGGCGCCATTTCTTTGAGGAGTATAGGGGCAGATAACTCATGAGTAATACCAAGTTCATCAAGATAGTCATCAAGACCGAATTCTTGAACTCAGTTCCATTGTCCTCTGATGTGCACGATCTTCACACCAAAGTTGGTTGAAGCCCTCGAGGAAAAGCGTTTGAAGACTTCACTGCACTTCATGTTTGTAAGTAACAATGTGTACCCATGTGTAACGAGAGTAATCATCAACAATAACAAAGCCATATAGAGATGCATCATTAGTGGTGATGAGTAATGATTAGGACCAAAGAGGTCCATGTGAAGCAATTCGAATGGGCGAGTAGCGGTCATGATAGTCTTATTTGGATGCTTGGCCTTGGTCATTTTCCGCTTCACGGGCTCCACACAAGTGATCCTTGAGAATTTGACATTCTCAATGCCAATGACATGCTTCTTCTTCCATGGCGTGTGCAGATTCCTCATGCTGCGTGACCAAGTCGTCGATGCCATAGCCCATATACGAAGCTTTTGCAAGTAGACACACGGCTGGTTGTGGTCTGTAGAAATCAACAATATACAAGTCTCCTCTCCTAAAGCCTTGAAGACTTTGGAATTGTCAGCTTCCATGATCACAACACAGCGATACTTGCCAAAGACAACAACCATATCAAGATCACAAAGCATTGAGACCGACATGAGGTTGTATCCTAAGGACTAAACAAGCATGACTTTGTCCATGTGTATGTCCTTAGAGATCATAACCTTACAAGACAATACGACTTTTGCCTTTGTCGGCCAAAGATGATATGCTTGAGATGTGGCGGTGATAAGGAGCATCCATCAATAGATTCTTGTCACCAGTCATGTGATTTGTACATCCACTATCGATGACCCACTCATTGGCTTTGGGTTGATCATCCTGCAGATGAATTAGTACAACTTACGATCTCATATACTTCATCAGTGAAGAATATGATATAAATTTCATCAGATGAATTTCATCAGGCAGTATAACAGATAAGCAGTATGAGGACATGTGAAATGAAAGTTCATTTCTTCATGATTAGCTGCGTCCTTCGGGCATTTTATCGGGCCCCGACAAATTCTTGAGCGTTAAAGCACGTGCAGGCCTGACCCTGAGAAGAGATTAGTTCCTTTTCTTCACCACCCACATCGAAGGGGTGGCAAAGAGTTCATCACTCTCGAGCTCCATATGAGAATGGTGGCATAGAAGCCAATCCATTTCGTTTCACATAAGAGAGGTTAGGGTAAGCATATGAATAAGC
Source organism: Aegilops longissima (assembly GCA_021605205.1). NCBI lineage: Eukaryota > Viridiplantae > Streptophyta > Magnoliopsida > Poales > Poaceae > Aegilops > Aegilops longissima. Next base: position 9,272 of record JAHIAM010000612.1, read on the forward strand.
AGAGAAATTCTTCGAGGACTTATGAACATATTGGTTTGAAGAATAATGCACATATTCACAGCCCTTAGCTCTACCCTGCGAAACAGAGGTGTTAGCACGATGATAATCATATGAGGACTTTGATCCTTTTGAGGAATTTGGTCCGTATGAGGACTTGGATCCATATGAAGAATTTGGTCCATATGAAGAGTTTGATCTGGGGTTCCTATTCTTCACAGGTGGTGTCATGAGGACATTCACCTGAAGACTTTCAAGGCACTTCTTGGGAACCAGATTTTCTTCATAGGGAACCGTTCCTGCGATTAGTGCCAACATATCTAGCAAATACTTCACCATTCTGATTTTTGAACAGTTTATAGTTGGAGTCAAATGACTCATCGGAAGAATGAGGAGATTCACATGTAAAGCGGATAAGTTAGATGGATCAGCTGGAGGTCCCTTTGCAGCAACCCATGAGGTTTTGGGATCTTGCTCGGGCTTCAATATGTTCCATCAGCATTGAGTTTCCTCTCAAAGGCAATACCCTCTTTCCTAGGGTTCTGTTGAGGATCTGCTTTTAAGCACATCACAAAAGTCGATGCCCTTTGAGGATTTTGTACATGCTGTCATCTACAATTCCTTCAACCTGCATCGTCGGTGATACTAGCAATGACCTCGGATGAGGAATTAGTGATAGCGAGAGGCAAGTGAAGAATTTGTACCAGTTGAAGCATTTGAACATTCGGTGAAGAATTAGCAGATTCACGTTCAATGCACTTTAAGCATGGAGGAACAAATTCTTCCCGAAAAGCGCTGATTTGTTGAGCTAGCAATGAATCGCGCTCCTTCTGAAGATCTTCATAACTCACTCTTAGCTTCTCAAGATCTTGCTTCTTTTGAAGGAACTCATAAGAGAGCTTCTCATAATCAGATAAGAGAGAGTTATGATGACTTTGAAGCCTATCAAACCTAGAGTGAAGTCTCTGAAGATTTTCAGTCGGGGCTTTAGTCGATCCATTTCTTCACCGACATATCATCACTTTTATCTAGCATGTTTGAACCTTTTCAAAAGCCCTTTGTTGTTTACAGCAATCTTAGCAATTTTGAGTAGCTGGGCTTGAGATCTTCATCAGATTCATTTCACTAGATTCGGAGGAGGTATATTTGAGTACCTTGGCACCCTTTGCCATGAAGCAATAGGTGGGGCGTAGTCATCACTATCTTCATCAGCTTTGTTGGTGAGGTCATTTTCTTGAGAGAAGAAGATGGACTTCTTGACGAAAGAAATGGCGAGCAGACTTCGCCACACGGACTCGGATTCTTGATGCCTCCTCTTCTTCATGTTCCTCAGATTCAGCTTGAGTCCATTTCCTTGCCAATGAATGCGGAGTCTTCTTGGAGCTGCTCTTCTTGTGAGAAGAAGACTTTGAGGATTTTGATGATGAAGATTTGACGATTTCTTCTTCTTCTTAGCGTCATCGAGGCTGTAATCCTTGTATTTCTTCTTCTTTAATTCCTTTTCCCAGAGGACAATCTTGAATGTAGTGACCAGGTTTCTTGCATTTGTGGCATAGTCTTCTCTTATAGTCCTTTGGATGAGGAATCACTTTGCTCCTTGAGGATTTTCCAGCGACCACGTCTTGAGAACTTGGAATTTCTTCACGGCGAGTGCTAGCTCTGGCTCAATTCTTGAGGATCTCCAAGGCTACTACGAGTCTTCACAATCAGATTGAGACACAGCCTTGGCCTTGAGGCGCGTGATTTTCCATAGCTAGAACCATAGAGATCTCTCTTTTGACAAAATTTGGAACTCATGAGTATTTAGCCTCTCAAGGATATCAAGCTGGATCAAGTGACTTGTAGTCAGCACACTCTTGTATCATCAGTGCTAGAGTATCAAATGAGGAATCAAGCAATCTCAACAATTTCTTCACCACCTCATGGTCGGTGATGTCAGTGGCACCAAGCGCTTGAAGCTCATTTGAGATGTCGATGAAAGCGATCGAAGGTTTGTTGAACATTTTCATTGTTGAGTCTTTTAAAGTGGTTGAAGAGATTTGAAGAACATCAACTCGAGAGTCACGCTGAGTTGAGACTCCTTTATTTACTTTGGACACCTTTGTCCCGGATGTGAAGGAAATATGCCCTAGAGGCAATAATAAAGTTATTATTTATTTCCTTATATCATGATAAATGTTTATTATTCATGCTAGAATTGTATTAACGGAAACATAATACATGTGTGAATACATAAACCTCTGAGTGTCACTAGTATGCCTCTACTTGACTAGCTCGTTAATCAAAGATGGTTATGTTTCCTAACCATGAACAAGGAGTTGTTATTTGATTAACGGGATCACATCATTAGTTGAATGATCGATTGACATGACCCATTCCATTAGCATAGCACCTGATCGTATAGTTTGTTGCTAGTGCTTTTCTTCATGACTTATACATGTTCCTATGACTATGAGATTATGCAACTCCGTTTGCCGAGGAACACTTTGGGTGCTACCAAGCGTCTGGCATGCTGGGTGATTATAAAGGTACATTACAGGTGTCTCCGAAGGTACATGTTGGGTTGGCATATTTGAGATTAGGATTTGTCCTCCGATTGTCGGAGAGGTATCTCTGGGCCCTCTCGGTAATGCACATCACATAAGCCTTGCAAGCATTGCAACTAAATGTGTTAGTTGTGAGATGATGTATTACGGAGCGAGAAAAGAGACTTGCGATGTGAGATTGAACTAGGTATTGGATACAGGCGATCGAATCTCGGGCAAGTAACTATACCGATGACAAAGGAACAGCGTATGTTGTTATCTTGATCGACCGATAAAGATCTTCGTAGAATATGTAAGACCAATATGGGCATCAGGTCCGCTATTGGTTATTGACGAGAGAGGTGTCTCGGTCATGTCTACATAGTTCTCGAACCGTAAGATCCTTGCAACAACGTTTGATGGCGGTTATTATGAGTTTATATGATATTGATGTACGAAGGTTGTTGAGTCCGGATGAGATCACGGACATGACGAGGAGTCTCGAAATGGTCGAGACATAAAGATTGATATATTGGAAGCCTATGTTTGGACTCGGAATCACTCGGGTGAAATTGGGAATTTCTTAGAGATGCAGGGATTCTGGAACCCCAGAAGTCAATGGGCCATGATGGGCCTTAGTGGGAAAAGAAAGGGGGCCATAGTGCTGCGCACCTTCCCCCTTCCTAGTCCTATTGGGACTAGGAGAGAAGCCCCCCTCTCTCTCTCTTCCCACTTGGGAAAACCTAGTTGGACTAGGATTGGGGGAATCCTACTCCTAGTAGGAGTAGGAAACCTGGTCGCTCCTCCTCTCTGGCGGCCAGCCCTCCCTTCCTCCTTTATATCTGAGGCAGGGGCACCCATGACACACAAGTTGATCATTGAGATCGTTCCTTAGCCGTGTCGGTGCCCCTTCCACCAAACTACACCTCGAATATACCGTTGCGGAGCTTAAGTGAAACCCTATGCGGTGGAACATCATCATCGTCCTGCGCCGTCGTCTTGTGAAACTCTCCCTCAACACTCGGCTGGATCGGAGTTCGAGGGCGTCATCGAGCTGAGCGTGTGCAGAACTTCGGAGGTGCCGTCGTTCGGTACTTGGATCGGTTGGATCGGGAAGAAATGCGACTACTTCCTCTCGTTGCGTCAGCGCTTCCGTTGCTGGTCTCTGAGTGCGTGACAACACTCTCATCTCGTTGCTATGCATCACCATGATCTTGCGTGATCGTAGGAAAATTTTGAAATTACTCGTTACCCAGCGGTGGCATCGAGCCTGGTTTTATGCGTTGATGTCATGTGCACGAGTAGAACACAAGTGAGTTGTGGGCGATACAAGTCATCTGCCTACCAGCATGTCATACTTTGGTTCAGCGGTATTGTGAGATGAAGCGGCCGGACCGACATTACAGCGTGCGCTTCGCGAGACTGGTTTCACCGCTCAGAGCACTCGTTGCTTAAAGGTGACGGCGGGTGTCTGTCTCTCTCACTTTAGTTGAATCGAGTGTGGCTCGCCGGTCCTTGAGAAGGTTAAAGCAGAGTCTATTTGTGAAATATCGTTGTGGTTTTGATCGTGGTAAACGGTTCTTGCTCAGCCCGTAGCAGCCACGTAAAATTTGCAACAACAAAGTAGAGGGCGTCTAACTTGTTTTGCAGGGCATGTTGTGATGTGATATGGTCAAGACATGATGCTGAATTTTATTGTATGAGATGATCATGTTTTGTAACGAAGTTATCGACAAGCTGGCGAGGAGCCATATGGTTGTCGCTTTATTGTATGAAATGCAATGCCTGTAATGCTTTACTTTATCACTAAGCGGTAGCGATAGTCGTAGAAGCATAAGATTGGCGAGGCGACAACGATGCTACGATGGAGATCAAGGTGTCGCGCGGTGGCGATGGTGATCATGGCGATTGCTTGAGATGGAATCACAAGCACAAGATGATGATGGCCATATCATATCACTTATATTGATTGCATGTGATGTTAATCCTTTATGCATCTTATTTTGCTTTGATTGTGGTAGCATTATAAGATGATCCTTACTAAATTATCAAGAAGTGTTCTCCACGAGTATGCACCGTTGCGAAAGTTCTTCGTCTTTGAGACACCACGTGATGATCGGGTGTGATAGGCTCTACGTTCAAATACAGCGGGTGCAAAACAGTTGCACGCGAGAATACTCAGGTTATACTTGACGAGCTATGCATATAAGATATGACCTCGGAACACGGAGACCGAAAGGTCGGCGTGAATCATATAGTAGATATGATCAACATATTGATGTTCACCATTGAAACTACTCCATCTGCGTGATGATCGGTCATGGTGTAGTTGATATGGATCACGAAATCACTTAGAGAATTGAAGGGATATTTTTCTAAGTGGGAGTTCTTAAGTAATATGATTAATTGAACTTTAATTTATCATGAACTTAGTCTGGTAGTATTTTGCAAATTATGTTGTAGATCAATAGCTCGCGTTGTTGCTTCCTGTGTTTTTATATGTGTTCCTAGAAAATTGTATTGAAAGATGTTAGTAGCAATGATGTGGATTGGATCCGTGATCTGAGGTTTATCCTCATTGCTGCCTGGAAGAATTATGTCCTTAATGCACGCTAGGTAGCGGACCTATGCAGGAAGCGAGATCACGGGCGTTATGAGCGTTTGGCTAGCTCAATATGATGACTACTTGATAGTTTAGTGCACCATGCTTAATGGCTTAGAATCGGGACTTCAAAGGCGTTTTGAGCGTCATGGACCATATGAGATGTTCGAGGAATTGAAGTTAATATTTCAAGCAAATACCGAGTTGAGAGATATGAAGTCTCCAACAAGTTCTATAGCTAAAAGATGGAGAGAATCGCTCAACTAGTGAGCATGTGCTCAGATTATGCGAGTACTTCAATCGCTTGAATCAAGTGGGAGTTAATCTTCCGGATAAGATAGTGATTGACAGAATTCTCTAGTCACCATCACTAAGTTAGTAGAACTTCGTGATGAACTATAATATGCAAGGGATGCGAAAAAGATTCTCGAGCTCTTGCGATGCTAAAATCGTGAAGGTAGAAATCAAGAAAAACATCAAGTGTTGATGGTTGACAAGACCACTAGTCTCAAGGAAAATGGCAAAGGAAGAAGGGAACTTCAAAAGGAGCGGCAAGCAAGTTGCTGCTCGAGTGAAGAAGCCCAAGTCTAGACCTAAGCACGAGGCCGAGTACTTTTGCTGCAATGGAACTGGTCCTTTGGGCGGAACTACCCTGAATATTTGGTGGATAAGAAGGATGGCAAAGTGAACAAGGTTATATTTGATATACAGGTTATTGATGTGTGCCTTACTAGTGTTTATAGTAGCCCCTGAGTATTTGATACTCGTTAGGTTGCTAAGATTAGTAACTTCGAAAGCAGGAGTTCAGAATAAGCGAGACTAGTTGAAGGGAAGTGACGATGAGTGTTGGAAGTAGTTCCAAGATTGATATGATCATCATCGCTTTACTCCTATACTTTCGGGATTAGTGTTAAACCTAAATAAATGTTATTTGGTGTTGCGTTGAGCATGAATATGATTTGATCATGTTTATTGCAAAGCGGTTATTCATTTAAAATCAAAGAATAATTGTTGTTACATTTAAATGAATAAAACCTTCAATAGTCATACACCCAATAAAAATAGTTTGTTGGATCTCGATCGTAGTAATACACATATTCATAATATTGATGCCAAAAGATGCAAAGTTAATAATGATAGTGCAACTTATTTGTGCACTTGCCGTTTAGAGTCATATTGGTGTAAAGCGCATGAAGAAACTCCATCTGATGGGATTTTGGAATCACTTGATTATGAATCACTTGATGCTTGCGAACCATGCCTTATGGGCAAGATGACTAAAACTCCGTTCTCGGAACAATGGGCGAGCAAATGACTTATTGGAAATAATACATCTTGATGTATGCGGTCCAATGAGTGTTGATGCTCGTGGCAAATATCGTTATTTTCGACCTTCACAAGATGATTTGAGCAGATATGGGTATATCTACTTGATGAAACACAAGTCTGAAACATTTGAAAAGTTCAAAGAATTTCAGAGTGAAGTGAAGGATCATCGTAACAAGAAAATAAAAGTTTCTACGATATGATCGCAAAGGAAAAATATTTGAGTTCTGAGTTTGGCCTTCAATTAAAACAATGTGGAATAGTTTCACAGCTCACGCATACATGGAACACCATAGCGTAATGGTGTGTCGAGCGTCATAACCGCTCTTTATTGGATATGGTGCGATCTATGATGTATCTTACCGATTTACCACTATCGTTTTGGGTTATGCATTAGAGACAGCTGCATTCACGTTTAATAGGGCACCATCTAAATCCGTTGAGATGACACCGTATGAACTATGGTTTAGCGATGAAACCTAAGCTATCGTTTCTTAAAGTTTGGAGTTGTGATGCTTATGTGAAAAAGTTTTCACGATAGCTCGAACCCAAATCGGAGAATCGTCTTCATAGAATACCCAAAGGTAACTATTGGGTACACCTTCTATCACAGATCCGAAGGCAAGTTTTTCGTTGCTAAGATGGATCCTTTCTAGAGAAGAAGTTTCTCTCGAAAGAAGTGAGTGGGAGGAAAGTAGAAACTTGATGAGGTAATTGTACCTTCTCCCTTATTGGAAAGTAGTTCATCACAGAAATCAGTTCGATGATTCCTACACCAATTAGTGAGGAAGTTAATGATGATGATCATGAAACTTCAGATCAAGTTGCTACCAAACCTCGTGGGTCTTCGAGTAAGATCCGCACCAAAGTGAGTGCGGTAATTCTATTCTAGAAGTCATGTTACTAGACCATGATGAACCTGCGAACTATGAGAAGCGATGATGAGCCCAGATTCATGAAATGGCTTGAGGCCATAAAATCTGAGATAGGATCCATATATAAGAACAAAGTGTGGACTTTGGTTGACTTGCTCGATGATCGGCAAGTCATGTTAAATGAATGGATCTTCAAGAGGAAGGCGGACAGCGATAGTAGTGTTACTATCTACAAAGCTCGACTTGTTGCAAAAGGTTTTCGACAAGTTCAAGGTGTTGACTACAATGAGATTTTCTCAAGCTGTAGCGATGCTTAAGTCTGTCCGAATCATGTTAGCAATGCCACATTTTATGAAATCTGGCAAATGGATGTCAAAACTACATTCTTTAATGGATTTATTAAAGAAGAGTTGTATATGATGCAACCAGAAGGTTTTGTCAATCCTAAAGGAGCTAACAAAATGTGCAAGCTCAGCGATCCATCTATGGACTGGTGCAAGCATCTCGGAGTTGGAATAAGCGCTTTGATAGTGTGATCAAAGCATATAGTTTTATCTGAGACTTGCGGTGAAGCCTGTATTTACAAGAAAGTGAGTGGGAGCACTACAGCATTTCGATAAGTATATGTGAATGACATATTGTTGATCGGAAATAATTATACGCAAAGCATAAAGGAGTATTTGAAAGGAGTTTTTCAAAGAAAGACCTCGGTGAAGCTGCTTACATATTGAGCATCAAGATCTATAGAGATAGATCAAGGCGGCTTGATAAGTTTTCAATGAATACATACCTTGACAAGATTTTGAAGTAGTTCAAAATGGAGCAGTCAAAGAAAAGAGTTCTTGCACTGTGTTACAAGGTGTGAGATTGAGTAAGACTCAAAACCCGACCACGGCAGAAGATAGAAAGAGAATGAAAGTCATTCCCTATGCATCAGCCATAGGTTCTATAAAGTATGTCATGCTGTGTACCAGATCTATTGCATATCCTACCACTAAGCTTGGCAAGGGAGTGCAATAGTGATCTAGGAGTAGATCAATGGACAGCGGTCAAAATTATCCTTAGTAGAATAAGGATATGTTTCTCGATTATGGAAGTGAAAAAAGGTTAGGTAAGTAAAGGTTACGTCGATGCAAGTTTTAACACTAATCTAGATGACTCGAGTCTCAATCTGGATACATATTGAAAGTGGGAGCAATTAGCTAGAGTAGCTCCGTGCGAGCATTGTAGACATAGAAATTTGCAAAATACTTACGGCTCTGAATGTGACAGACCGTTGACTAAAATTATCTCACAAGCAAAACATGATCACACCTTAGTACTCTTTGGGTGTTAATCACATAGCGATGTGAACTAGATTACTGACTCTAGTAAACCCTTTGGGTGTTGGTCACATGTCGATGTGAACTATGGGTGTTAACCACATATAGATGTGAACTATTGATGTTAAATCACATGGCGATGTGAACTAGATTATTGACTCTAGTGCAAGTGGGAGGCTGAAGGAAATATGCCTAGAGGCAATAATAAAGTTATTATTTATTTCCTTATATCATGATAAATGTTTATTATTCATGCTAGAATTGTATTAACGGAAACATAATACATGTGTGAATACATAAACCTCTGAGTGTCACTAGTATGCCTCTACTTGACTAGCTCGTTAATCAAAGATGGTTATGTTTCCTAACCATGAACAAGGAGTTGTTATTTGATTAACGGGATCACATCATTAGTTGAATGATCGATTGACATGACCCATTCCATTAGCATAGCACCTGATCGTATAGTTTGTTGCTAGTGCTTTTCTTCATGACTTATACATGTTCCTATGACTATGAGATTATGCAACTCCGTTTGCCGAGGAACACTTTGGGTGCTACCAAGCGTCTGGCGTGGCTGGGTGATTATAAAGGTACATTACAGGTGTCTCAGAAGGTACATGTTGGGTTGGCATATTTGAGATTAGGATTTGTCACTCCGATTGTCGGAGAGGTATCTCTGGGCCCTCTCGGTAATGCACATCACATAAGCCTTGCAAGCATTGCAACTAAATGTGTTAGTTGTGAGATGATGTATTACGGAGCGAGAAAAGAGACTTGCCGATGTGAGATTGAACTAGGTATTGGATACAAGCGATCGAATCTCGGGCAAATATTATACCGATGACAAAGGGAACAACGTATGTTGTTATCTTGATCGACCGATAAAGATCTTCGTAGAATATGTAGGAGCCAATATGGGCATCCAGGTCCGCTATTGGTTATTGACGAGAGGTGTCTCGGTCATGTCTACATAGTTCTCGAACCGTAGAATCCCTGCAACAACGTTTGATGGCAGTTATTATGAGTTTATATGATATTGATGTACGAAGGTTGTTGAGTCCGGATGAGATCACGGACATGACGAGGAGTCTCGAAATGGTCGAGACATAAAGATTGATATATTGGAAGCCTATGTTTGGACTCGGAATCACTCCGGGTGAAATTGGGAATTTTTAGAGATGCTGGGGAATTACGGAACCCCGAAGTCAATGGGCCATGATGGGCCTTAGTGGGAAAGAAAGGGGGCCATAGTGCTGGCGCACCTTCCCCCTTCCTAGTCCTATTAGGACTAGGAGAAGGCGCCCCCCTCTCTCTCTCTTCCACTTGGGAAAACCTAGTTGGACTAGGATTGGGGAATCCTACTCCTAGTAGGAGTAGGAACCTGATGCACCTCCTCTCTCTGGCGGCCAGCCCTCCCTTCCTCCTTTATATCTGGGGCAGGGGCACCCATGACACACAAGTTGATCATTGAGATCGTTCCTTAGCCGTGTGCGGTGCCCCTTCACCAAACTACACCTCGAATATACCGTTGCGGAGCTTAAGTGAAACCCTGCGCCGGTGGAACATCATCATCGTCCTGCGCCGTCGTCTTGTGAAACTCTCCCTCAACACTCGGCTGGATCGGAGTTCGAGGGCGTCATCGAGCTGAGCGTGTGCAGAACTTCGGAGGTGCCGTCGTTCGGTACTTGGATCGGTTGGATCGGGAAGAAATCGACTACTTCCTCTACGTTGCGTCAGCGCTTCCGTTGCTGGTCTCACGAGTGCGTAGACAACACTCTCATCTCGTTGCTATGCATCACCATGATCTTGCGTGATCGTAGGAAAATTTTTGAAATTACTCGTTCCCCAACAAGATGAGCTTAGCAGTTTCCAAAGCACTCGGTCTTCCATATTGTCCTTTGCTCGGATGGACACATATGATATTCTTAAACGAGAATCGAGTTGCTTGAATCTCTTCACGCCGGCAGCGTTCGGTGAGGGTGAGACGGAGGAACACCATTTTCCACAACATACAGAGATTGTTGTCAATTGCCTCAAGATGCATTAGCATCTTGTTCTTCCGATAGGGGTAGTCCGTACCATCAAGGTAGGACACCCGGCGAGACCTTGATCATACCTGCGGTCGACATAACTAAAACTCCTGGTGGTTAAACAAAATCACACAGAACAAGGGAGTACCTTGCTCGGATACCAATTGAAAGTGCGTTATATCGACTAGAGGGGGGCGTGAATAGGCGATTTTTATGAATTCTTCATGAGGAATTTCTTTGGTGAGGAAATTCCTAAGCGAAGAACTACTTACTGTGAATAAGTACTCGAGTAAGCATAACGAGAATGCGGGCATGGTCATCATGATGAAATGAAGACAATCACAGTACGAAAGTGTAAACACAGGATAACACAAGATGAAGACAAACGGTGAAGAAATTGGGCGAGGAAATTGAGAAAGTCTTGATCAAAGTCTTGAAACACAGATATGAATGAACACTCAACACGATAATGAGGAAATGAAAGAGTTGAGGAAATAGAACCAGTAGGGTTGGTGAAGACAATGATTTGGAAGACCAGTTCAACTGTTGTCTCGGTTATGCGTCTGGTTGGGGTAATTTGATATTTAAACTCGAGGACACAGTCCGGACACCCGATCGGCGAGCACGCAGCTCGAGGACACCAAGTCCTCACCGTATTCTCCTTGAACTAAGGTCACACAAACCTCGTCCAATCACTCGTGGTAAGTCTTCAGCGACTTCCAAACCTTCACAGACTTGGTCACTCGGCGATCCACAATTCCTCTTGGATGCTCTAGACCATGGCGCCTTCTAACGTCTGGAAGATGCACAGTCTTCAAAGGTAACAGCGTTGGATCACGCGGGATCAATCTCTTGATGATGCTCAATCACTTTGGGTTTGTAGGGGTTTGGTTTTTGGGTTTTCCTCACTCGATGATTTTCGCTCAAAGTCCTCATGAGATTGGTTGCTCTCAAATGACAAGTGTCAAGTTCTCTCGGAGCAGCCAACCAGCTAGTGGTTGTGAGAGGCGACTATTTATAGCCTAGGGAGCAGCCGACATGATAAGACATAAATGCCCTTCAATGATATGACCGTTAGGTGGATAAGATATTTTGGGACAGGTGGCGCGCATGACACAGCAGATGGAAATTTGACTCTCAAATTCCTCGGGGCTATCATGTTCCTCCTTTGTGTAGGCAATCCATGGCAAATTCCTAAATCCTCGGTCGAGAACAAATTCCTCGTGACGAACAACCGTCTACATCCTTTGAAGAAATTGGTGAGCTATATGAGATTTCAAAGGCTTCACTCGAAGGATTGGTAGGTGTTGGATTTTGAGTTGAGCATCACATGGAAATTTTTCCTTAGTATTTCCTCGACCCCCTTTAAGCATGCGGTGTTTCCTATGACTCAAGAAAGAAAAATGAAACTATGGAAACAAAAGTCTTCACGCTTCATGTTCCTCAAATGAATACCAAGTCTTCAAGGTCACACCAATTTGTTCACTTTCAAAGTCTTGAGAAAGTCTTGAATATCAAAGTCTTGATCGAAGAACTTCATTTTAGGGTCGACTTTCTCTATAAATATCAAACTCCTCATAGACTTGTAGACCTGTGTACACTCATAAACACATTAGTCCCTTAACCTATAAGTCTTCAATACACCAAAATCACTAAGGGG
>JAHIAM010000613.1:0-66052 GCA_021605205.1 Aegilops longissima
GAATATGATGCTTCCTAAATTGGATACATTTGTTTTGCTTACAAATGAGGCCCTAGCTTGGAGAAGGATGGACATTGGAGCAAGAACAAGCATGGAGATAATGCCATGCATAGGGAACAAACGGAGTTACAAGTGATGATTTCAGGACTTTGAAGCCACCATAATGGGTGCATGAAGCCTTGGACGAAATATACAAGATGCTACTTCATAAATGTCGTCCGAGGCTATTCTGGGTGCTGCGTCACCTTATTAGTGAGCCAGAACCCTTGTAATTTCGAAATACACAAGTATAGGCTATTTTTAGAGTCCGTATGTGTGGGAAACAAGAGATAGGGTTGATTTGGACCCCTCCACCAAGGGCCATGAAATTCCCCTCTTCCTCCATATATACAGCCCTTAGGGCACCGTTTAGACCTTAGGTTTTGTTTAGATTAAAAGTTACGCCATAGCTGCAACTTGGCGTGCCGTTTGTGTTCAACGACGGACAAAGCGTCACAGAACCCCACCTTGATCAATAAAGCTTTCATCTTATATTCGCAATATCCAGATTGCAATCTCAGTTTCTTGCTTGTTCTTCGTTTGCTTTCGCGGAAAGCAGACCCTCGTGGTCAGGTTGATCGTGCTCGGCGTGGTCAATAACCTCTCGGAGTTGGTTTAGCGATTGCTAAAGCGCGGCGTCCTCGCCGCGTTCGTGGTCGGATCGTCAAAATCGACTTCCTCCAAAGGCAAAACCAACATCTCATCGAAAGGCAGGACACCTTTGCCACTATCAAGTGGTATCAGATTTCAGGTTGCTTTCGGTGAGATATTACAGTTTTCGTGGTTTAGATCGAGTCATTCTTCATACCTATAGTCCACGAAAAAGCCACAAAAAAATTAGGGTTAGTTCATCATATCCGAACCAATCTGAGCATTTGCATAATCTTTTTAGGGTTTTGCTTTGTTGAATTCTTGGTTTGATAGAGGCAAAGGTGTCCGTCTTCGATGAGATGTTGGTTTTCGCTTTGGAGGAAATCGACTTTGGCGATCCGACTCTGAGCGTCTTGAGGGCGTCGCGCCTTAGCAATCGCTAAACCAACTCCGAGAGGTTATTGACCACGCGAACACGATCAACGACCACAGTGCATTTCCTGCGAGCAAGCGAAGAACAAGCAAGCTGAGATTGCAATCTGGATATTGCGAATATAAGATGAAAGCTTTATTGATCAAGGTCGGGTTACTGTGGCGCCTTTATGCAGTCGTTGAACACAAGCGAAATCTGTGAAGTTGCAGCTATGGCGAACTTTTAATCTATACAAAACCCAAAGTCTAAGCAGCGCCCTAAGGGCTGTATATATGGAGGAAGAGGAGAATTTCGTGGCCCTTGAGGAGGGTCCGAAACCAACCCTAACTCTTGTTTCCCCACACATACGGACTCTAAAACAGCCTATACTTAAGTATTTCGAAATTACATGGGCCTGGCCCAATAATAAGGTGACATGACACCTAGAATAGCCTATGGACGAATATTATGAAGTGGCATCTTGTATATTTCGTCCATGGCCTCATGCACTCATTTGGGTGGCTTCAAAGTCTGGAATCATCACTTGTAACTCCGTTCTTGTTACCCTTGCGCATGCCAACATCTCCATGCTTGAACTTGCTCCAAGGTTCATCTTTCTTGTCCATGGTAGGCCCTTCATTTGTAAGCAAAACAAATGTATCCAATTTAGGCAGCATCATATTCTCATGAACATTGGAATCGTTACCAAAAGCGAAAGTACGATAATTCAATTGGCGTCTTGAGCTCTAGTAATTGGTCCAGTATGTATAGCAGCAGGGGCTGTGGGTGTAACAATGGTATTGATGTCCTCATCATCCTCCTTCTTGAAATGAAGTCGTCCTCGATGGAAGCTCATCTTCCTCACCCAAATAAGGCTTCAAATCTGCAATGTTAAAAGTGGGACTAACCCCAAAATCTGCGGGCAGCTCAAGTTTATATGCATTATCATTTATTTTCTCTAACACCTTAAATGGACCATCACACGTGGCATTAGCTTTGATTTGCAAATTAGGAAACCTATCCTTACATAAATGTAACCAAACAAGATCTCCGGTGCAAAGACAACATGTTTTCTACCCTTATCTCCGGCAAGTTTATATTTAGCATTCATCGCTCAATGTTTTCTTAGTTAACTCATGCATTTTAAAATCAATTCATACGTTCTTTAGCATCAAAATTAACCTTCTCCGAAGATGGAAGAGGCAACAAATCAATAGGTGCCACGAGGGAGGAAGCCATACACAATTTCAAAGGGCACATCTTAGTAGTAGAATGCAATGAGCGATTATAAGCAAATTCAATTTGAGGCAAGCATTCTTCCCACATTTTCTTATTATTCTTCAAAACAGCCCTAAGCATAGTAGACAATGTTCTATTGACTACTTTGGTTTATCCATCGGTTTGGGGTGACAAGTAGTACTAAAAAGCAGTTTAGTCCCCAACAGCCCATAAACATCTCCAAAAGTGGCTAAGCAATTTAGTATCACGATCTGAAACAATAGTATTTGGCACACCATGCAAGCGAATAATTTCACGAAAAAACAAATCAGCAACATTATGACATCATCGCTTTTATGACATGGTATAAAGTGTGCCATTTTAGAGAATCTATCCACGACAACAAATATGCTATCCCTCCTTCTTTGTTCGAGGTAAACCTAAAACAAAGTCCATAGATATATCCTCCCAAGGAACACTAGGCACGAGCAAAGGCATATATAAACCATGAGGGTGAGTCGTGACTTAGCTTTTGACATGTAGTGCAGCGAGCTACAAAGCGCTCAACATCCCATCTCATCTTTGGCCAAAAGAAATGTGTAGCAAGTATATCCTCCGTCTTCTTCACTCCAAAGTGTCCCATTAATCCTCCTCCATCGCCTCCTGCAACAACAAAAGGCGAAACGAGCTAGCAGGAATGCATAGCTTGTTATACGGAACACAAAACCATCATTAATAACGAACTTGTTCCATGTTCTTCCCTCTTTACAATTCTGCATTACATCTTTAAAATCAGCATCATGCACATATTGATCTTTGATGGTCTCAAACCAAATATTTTGAAGTCAAGTTGTGAAAGCATAGTATGTCGACGAGACAAAGCATCAGCAATAACATTTTCTTTACCTTTCTTGTGTTTAATGGCGTAAGGGAAAGTCTCAATGAATTCAACCCATTTAGCATGTCTACGATTCAGTTTAGCTTGACTTTTAATATGTTTCAAAGATTCATGATCGGAATGTATAACAAATTCTTTGGGCCATAAATAATGTTGCCATGTCTCTAAAGTCCGAACAAGAGCATATAATTCTTTGTCATAAGTAGAATAGTTCAGACTAGGCCCCTCAATTTTTAGAAAAGTATGCAACAGGTTTGCCATCTTGTAATAACACACCTCTAATCCAATTCCACTAGCATCACATTCAAGCTCAAAAGTCTTATTAAAGTCGAGGAAGTTGGAGTAAAGGGCATGTGTCAACTTATCTTTCAATACCGTGAAGGCTTCTTCATGCGGTACCCCAAACAAAAGGCACATCCTTCTTTGTAAGCTCATTGAGAGGTGCAGCAATGGTGCTAAAGTCTCTCAAAGCGCCTATAGAAACCAGCGAGTCCAAGAAAACTCCTCACTTTGTGAAGGTGTCCGTCTTCGATGAGATGTTGGTTTTCGCTTTGGAGAAGTCTACTTTGTGATCGACTACGAGCGTGCGAGGGCGTCGCGCCTTATGTCGCTAAACCAACTCCGAGAGGTTATTGACCCACGCCGAACACGATCAACGACCACAGTGCATTTCCTGCGAGCAAGCGAAGAACAAGCAAGAAACTGAGATTGCAATCTGGATATTGCGAATATAAGATGAAAGCTTTATTGATCAAAGGCGGGGTTACTGTGGCGCCTTTATGCAGTCGTTGAACACAAACAAAATGCATGAAGTTGCAGCTATGGCGAACTTTTAATCTAAACAAAACCCAAGGTCTAAGCGGTGCCCTAAGGGCTGTATATATGGAGGAAGAGGATTTCGTGGCCCTTGGTGGAGGGTCGAAATCAACCTAACTCTTGTTCCCCACACATCGGACTCTAAAACAGCCTATACTTAAGTATTTCGAAATTACATGGGCCTGGCCCAATAATAAGGTGGCCTTGACACCTAGAATAGCCTATGGACGAATATTATGAAGTGGCATCTTGTATATTTCGTCCAAGGCCTCATGCACTCATTTGGGTGGCTTCAAAGTCCTGGAATCATCACTTGTAACTCCGTTCTTGTTACCCTTGCATGCCAACATCTCCATGCTTGAACTTGCTCCAAGGTTCATCTTTCTTGTCCATGGTAGGCCCTTCATTTGTAAGCAAAACAAATGTATCCAATTTAAGCAGCATCATATTCTCATGAACATTGGAATGGTTACCAAGCAAGCGAAAGTACTGATAATTCAATTGGCGTCTTGTGAGCTCTAGTAATTGGTCCGTATGTATAGCGGCGAGGGCTGTGGGTGTAACAATGGTATTGATGTCCTCATCATGGTTGCATCGTCGTGTCTAGTTGCTGGTCTTAGCGTCTAGTCTTTTAGAGTTTGAGTTACGGTCATAAGTTGTCACGCCGCCACGCACCATCATCATCGCCCACTGCCACCTACCATCACCGCTCGAATCCGTATCCATATACCACCACCAATCCGTGTCCATATACCACCACCGATCCATATCCATATACTACCACGCTACCACCACCGTTGCCATATACCACCACCATATATCCACCACCAATCCGAGTTCTTCTCATATTAGGTTTGTTTGAGATCCATCTAGTTTCGATTCGTGTTTCCTTGCGGATCTGAAACCACCCTCGTTAGGCCCAAAATTTTCAGCACTTGTCGAAAAATTTTACGGCTATCCTGTTTTTAAGTGTTTCTAAGTGTATTGAGGCGATCGCCGTTATAGAAAGTTTTTTGACCCGTTTCCAGTTTTTGGGTCAGGCGATCGAAAAAAAAAATTTGGTCGAAAAAATTTCGTGCCCATCTGTCGGTTTGACCTCGGAAGAGTTTTGAGACACTCGCCATTATAGTGATTTTTCGCAAAAAAAAAAGCAGCGCAAAAAAAAAGCGAAAAAATAATCCAGTGTGCTTTTCCCTTGTTTACGTGCAGCGCCGTGATTTTGTTAGTGTTCTAGGCTCGCGTCTCTAGCGGTCTAGCCTAGGACCAACCTGATACCGTCGTTGGCGTTTATTCAACTTTGCATCTCTGAATTGATTATTGCTGACCCTTTTGCTACCATATTATAAGCCTTCCAGCTCCACATACATCTACATCGTGCGTTTGACTCTCACAGTAATCGCTCTATCAAGCTTTGAGAGTTTTGACTACATCGGTTGCCGATCACGCTTTCTTCTGGGTAAGAACTGGTAAGAATTTGAGATTTGCTTGTGGTTGTGACTGTCCACCACCACCACCACCACTTCCTAGTAGTCTGTGAATCATATTCTTGTGTGTTTCTATTGCTGCTAACCATGGCAGGATCACAAGCCAGCGTGGTATTGGGAGAACATGACAAACAAAGCGCTACATGATAAGTTTCAACAAATGATGAGTGGGCAGGTGGAAGATGTGCTAAATAGATTTGAAGAGGCCATGGAGAAGATAGATGGCATTGAGAAGGCGTTGAAACAAAGCTCGATAACAGGTTTAATGAATTGCTCATGCGGCTACCACCACCACCACCGGCGGCACCTAGCATCTCTACTACAACAACAAGGACTACCTCCACATGTGAAACAGCCCTCCTTGAGCTTCCGTGTCCCTCTTGACTGGCCAAGCTCTTTGGTGCTGCTGTTGATATACATGGCTCCTGCTGCTGCGGTGGGGAGGATGATTATGTGAGAGATTACGAGGATGAGGTTGATCAACATCGAACTCGTGCAACCACCGGCACCACAACCACCGGTCGTCCACATGCAAATAATGGCAATGTTGGGCTCCCCTTGAGTGCGAGATCATGACCATCTCCCTAAACTGAAATTGAATATTCCACCATTTGAGGGTAGATATGTTCACGATATATATCTTACTTGGGAGTTAAGCTGAACAACGATTTACATGTTTACAATACCACGAGGGAGGCGTGTTCCTGCTGCTATTTGTGCTTTCACTAGCTTTGCATGTGTTTGGTGGTCGAACATTGTAGATTATATCCTGTTCCAGCTACTTGGGCTGCTTTGAAAACTGCTATGCGTACTCGTTGGGTTCCACCATATTATCAGCGTGAATTACTTCAAAAAATGCAGCGCTTAAGACAAGGAAAAAATTCGGTGAAGAATATTATCGGGAATTACAAACTGGCTTGATTAGATGTGGTATTGTTGAGGAGAATGAAGCTATGCTTGCACGTTTTACGGGTGGATTAAATAGAGAGATTCAGACCATTCTAGACTACAAGGATTATAATAATATCACTCGATTATTCCATCTTGCTTGTAAAGCTGAGCGTGAAGTGCAGGATCGGCGAGGCGTTGGCGCGGACTAACTTTTCTGCAGGTCGACCTTCATCATGGACACCACGTGCATCATCTACTTCCACGTTCTACTACGGCACCTCCGTCGGCTGCCACCTCCTACCGTGATACAAGCAGGCACAACCACCACTATCGCCAAGAGCACACTGCCGGGCCTACAGAGCTCTTCTTCTTCCATGGCGTCAACAGGGCACACAAGTGATATTATTTGTGCGTCGTTGTAAGGGAAGAGGACATTTCTTGAAGAATGCCAATCTCAGCGTGTGATGATTGCTCTTGAGGATGGTGGGTATGAGTCCGCTAGTGACTATGATGAAGAGACTTTGGCTCTTATTACACATGAAGAACACGGTGGAGATGATTACGATCATGAGGCGCAATACATGGCTCTTGAAGATCTTGACGGTATGAATGTTTAGTTGCTCAATGTGTTTTGAGTGTGCAGGTTACACAAGGTGAGCAAAATCGGAGGCATAACTTGTTCCATACAAAGGGAGTTGTGAAGGAGCGTTCTATTAGCGTCATCATAGATGGAGGAGCTGCAACAACAGCTAGCATGGATATGGTGGAAGCTTTCTCTCACCACAAGACCACATCCACATCCTTACTACATCCAATGGTTCAACAACAGCGGCAAGGTTAAGGTAACACGTCTTTGTTAGTGTGTATTTTAGTATCTCTACATATGCTCATTATGTTGATTGTGATGTGGTACCTATGCAAGCATGTTCCTTATTACTTGGTAGACCATGGCAATTTGATAAAATTCTGTACACCATGGTAGAAACAATCAGTATACTCTTGTTCACAAGGATAAAAATATTACTTTGCTTCCTATGACTCCTGATTCCATTTTGAAAGATGATATTAATAGAGCTAATAAAGCAAAACAGGAGAAAATAAGAGTGAAAATCAGATTGTGGCACAAGAATTTGAGCAACAAATGAAGCCTAATAATAAACCATCTAATGTTGCTTCGAAATTAAACTGAAAAGTGCATGTTTATTTGCCACCAAATCTGATATTGATGAGCTAGATTCTAGCAAATCTGTTTGCTATGCTTTTGTGTGCAAAGAGGCATTATTTTCATTCGAGGGCGTGCCTTCCTCTTTGCCCCTGCTGTCACTAACATTTTGCAGGGAGAGTTGGCGTCTTCCCACAAGGCGTGCCACAGGATTACCACCTATTAGAGGATTGAGCATCAAATTGACTTAATTCGGTGCATCGCTACCAACCGTGCACCATACCGTACCAATCCGGAGGAGGCGAAGGAGATTATCGTCAAATCACGAGGAGCTGCTCGACAAAGGTTATATCTGCGAATCTCTTAGTCCTTGTGCTGTTCCTATTATACTAGTGCCTAAAAAGGATGAGTGCGTCGGCGTATGTGTGTTGATTGTAGAGGCATTAATAATATTACTATTAGTTATCGTCATCCTATTCCTAGGCTAGATGATATGCTTGATGAATTGAGTGGCTCTACAATATTCTCCAAAGTTGATTTGCGTAGTGGATACCATCAAATTCGTATGAAATTGGGAGATGAATGGAAAACAGCATTTAAAACTAAGTTTGGATTATATGAGTGGTTAGTCATGCCTTTTGGGTTAACTAATGCACCTAGTACTTTCATGAGATTAATGAGCGAAGTTTTATGTGCTTTCATTGGACGATTTGTGGTAGTTTACTTTGATGATATACTGATTTATAGCAAATCTTTGGAAGAACATTTGGAACATTCGTGCTGTTTTTAATGCTCTCGTGATGCGTTTGTTTGGTAACCTTGGGAAGTGCACCTTTTGCACCGACCGAGTATCTTTTCTTGGCTATGTTGTTACTCCACGAGGAATTGAAGTTGATAAAGCCAAGATTGAAGCTATTGAGAGTTGGCGCAGCCAAAGCGGTCACACAAGTGAGGAGTTTTCTTGGACTCGCTGGTTTCTATAGGCGTTTTGTGAGAGATTTTAGCACCATTGCTGCACCTCTCAATGAGCTTACAAAGAAGGATGTGCCTTTTGTTTGGGGTACCTTACGGAAGAAGCCTTCACGGTATTGAAAGATAAGTTGACACATGCTCCTTTACTCCAACTTCACGACTTTAATAAGACTTTTGAGCTTGAATGTGATGCTAGTGGAATTGGATTAGGAGGTGTGTTATTACAAGATAGCAAACCTGTTGCATACTTTTACGAAAAATTGAGTGGGCCTAGTCTGAACTATTCTACTTATGACAAAGAATTATATGCTCTTGTTAGGACTTTAGAGACATGGCAACATTATTTATGGCCCAAAGAATTTGTTATACATTCGATCATGAATCTTTGAAACATATTAAAAGTCAAGCTAAACTGAATCGTAGACATGCTAAATGGGTTGAATTCATTGAGACTTTCCCTTATGTCATTAAACACAAGAAGGGTAAAAGAAAATGTTATTCTTGATGCTTTGTCTAAATCGCTATACTATGCTTTCACAACTTGACTTCAAAATATTTGGTTTGGAGACCATCAAAGATCAATATGTGCATGATGCTGATTTTAAAGATGTAATGCAGAATTGTAAAGAAGGAAGAACATGGAACAAGTTAGTTATTAATGATGGTTTTGTGTTCCGTGCTAACAAGCTATGCATTCCTGCTAGCTCTGTTAGTCTTTTGTTGTTGCAGGAGGCGCATGGAGGAGGATTAATGGGACACTTTGGCGTGAAGAAGGCGGAGGATATACTTGCTACACATTTCTTTTGGCCAAAGATGAGGCCAGGATGTTGGCGTTTTGTTGCTCGCTGCACTACATGTCAAAAAGCTAAGTCACGACTCAATCCTCATGGTTTATATATGCCTTTACTGTGCCTAGTGTTCCTTGGGAGGATATATCTATGGACTTTGTTTTAGGTTTACCTCGAACAAAGAAGGAGAGGATAACATATTTGTTGTCGTGGATAGATTCTAGAAAATGGCACACTTTATACCATGTCATAAAAGCGATGATCTTTGTTAATGTTGCTGATTTGTTCTTTAGTGAAATTATTAAACTTGCATGGTGTGCCAAATACTATTGTTTCAGATCGTGATACTAAATTTCTTAGCCACTTTTGGAGATGTTTATGGGCTAAGTTGGGGACTAAACTGCTTTTAGTACTACTTGTCACCCCAATCGATGGACAAACTGAAGTAGTCAATAGAACATTGTCTACTATGCTTAGGGCTGTTTTGAAGAATAATAAGAAAATGTGGGAAGAATGCTTGCCTCATATTGAATTTGCTTATAATCGTTCATTGCATTCTACTACTAAGATGTGCCCTTTTGAAATTGTGTATGGCTTCCTACCTCGTGCACCTATTGATTTGTTGCCTCTTCCATCTTGGAGAAGGTTAATTTTGATGCTAAAGAAGCGTGCTGAATTGATTTTAAAATGCATGAGATAACTAAGGAAAACATTGGCGTATGAATGCTAAATATAAACTTCTTTGGAGATAAGGGTAGAAAACATGTTGTCTTTGCACTGGAGATCTTGTTTGGTTACATTTGCGTGAGATAGGTTTCCTAATTTGCATAAATCAAAGCTAATACCACGTCTTGATGGTCCATTTAAGGTGTTAGAAAATAAATGATAATGCATATAAACTTGAGCTGCTGCAGATTTTGGGGTTAGTCCACTTTTAACATTGCAGATTTGAAGCCTTATTTGGGTGAGGAAGATGAGCTTCCGTCGAGGGCGACTTCATTTCAAGAAGGGAGGATGATGAGGACATCAATACCATTGTTACACCTACAGCCCCTCTTGCTACATATCTTTGGACCAATTACTAGAGCTCGCATGCATCAATTAAATTATCGGTACTTTCGTTTCTTGGTAATGATTCTAATGTTCATGAGAATATGATGCTTCCTAAATTGGATACATTTGTTTTGCTTACAAATGAAGGCCTAGCTTGGAGAAGGATGGACATTGGAGCAAGAACAAGCATGGAGATAATGCCATGCATGAGGAACAAACGGAGTTACAAGTGATGATTTCAGGACTTTGAAGCCACCATAATGGGTGCATGAAGCCTTGGACGAAATATACAAGATGCTACTTCATAAATGTCGTCCGAGGCTATTCTAGGTGCTCGTCACCTTATTAGTGGGCCAGGCCCTTGTAATTTCAGAAATACACAAGTATAGGCTATTTTTAGAGTCCGTATGTGTGGGAAACAAGAGATAGGGTTGATTTGGACCCCTCCACCAAGGGCCACGAAATTCCCCCTCTTCCTCCATATATACAGCCCTTAGGGCACCGTTTAGACCTTAGGTTTTGTTTAGATTAAAGTTCGCCATAGCTGCAACCCGCGTGCCGTTTGTGTTCAACGACCGGACAAAGCGTCACAGAACCCACCTTGATCAATAAAGCTTTCATCTTATATTCGCAATATCCAGATTGCAATCTCAGTTTCTTGCTTGTTCTTCGTTTGCTGCAGGAAGCAGACCCTCGTGGTCAGGTTGATGCGTGCTCGGCGTGGTCAATAACCTCTCGGAGTTGGTTTAGCGATTGCTAAGTAGCGGCGTCCTCGCACGTTCGTGGCGGATCGTCAAAGTCGACTTCCTCCAAAGCAAAACCAACATCTCATCGAAGGCGGGACACCTTTACCTCTATCATTTAGCATTCATCGCTCAATGTTTTCCTTAGTTAACTCATGCATTTTTAAAATCAATTCAGCACGTTCTTTAGCATCAAAATTAACCTTCCCGAAGATGGAAGAGGCAACAAATCAATAGGTGCACGAGGTAGGAAGCCATACACAATTTCAAAGGGCACATCTTAGTAGTAGAATGCAATGAGCGATTATAAGCAAATTCAATATGAGGCAAGCATTCTTCCCACATTTTCTTATTATTCTTCAAAACAGCCCTAAGCATACTAGACAATGTTCTATTGACTACTTGAGTTTGTCCATCGGTTTGGGGGTGACAAGTAGTACTAAAAGCAGTTTAGTCCCCAACAGCCCATAAACATCTCCAAAAGTGGCTAAGAAATTTAGTATCACGATCTGAAACAATAGTATTTGGCACACCATGCAGCGAATAATTTCACGAAAAGAACAAATCAGCAACATTAACAGCATCATAAGCTTTTATGACATGGTATAAAGTGTGCTATTTTGAGAATATATCACGATAACAAATATGCTATCCCTCCCTTCTTTGTTAGAGGTAAACCTAAACCAAAGTCCATAGATATATCCTCCCAAGGAACACTAGGCGCGAGCAAAGGCATATATAAACCATGAGGATTGAGTCGTGACTTAGCTTTACGACATGTAGTGCAGCGAGCAACAAAACGCTCAACATCCGTCTCATCTTTGGCCAAAAGAAATGTGTAGCAAGTATATCCTCCGTCTTCTTGGCGCCAAAGTGTCCCATTAATCCTCCTCCATCGCCTCCAGCAACAACAAAAGGCGAAGCGAGCGAGCAGGAATACATAGCTTGTTGTACGGAACATAAAACCATCATTAATAACGAACTTGTTCCATGTTCTTCCTTCTTTACAATTCTGCATTACATCTCTAAAATCAGCATCATGCACATATAGATCTTTGATGGTCTCCAAACCAAATATTTTGAAGTCAAGTTGTGAAAGCATAGTATAGCGGCGAGACAAAGCATCAGCAATAACATTTTCTTTACCCTTCTTGTGTTTAATGACATAAGGAAAGTCTCAATGAATTCAACCCATTTAGCATGTCTACGATTCAGTTTAGCTTGACTTTTAATATGTTTCAAGATTCATGATCAGAATGTATAACAAATTCTTTGGGCCATAAATAATGTTGCCATGTCTCTAAAGTCGAACAAGAGCATATAATTCTTTGTCATAAGTAGAATAGTTCAGACTAGGCCCACTCAATTTTTCAAAAAAGTATACAACAGGTTTGCCATCTTGTAATAACACACCTCTAATCCAATTCCACTAGCATCACATTCAAGCTCAAAAGTCTTATTAAAGTCAGGAAGTTGGAGTAAAGGGCATGTGTCAACTTATCTTTCAATACCGTGAAGGCTTCTTCACATGCGGTACCCCAAACAAAAGGCACATCCTTCTTTGTAAGCTCATTGAGAGGTGCAGCAATGGTGCTCAAGTCTCTCTGGCGCCTATAGAAACCAGCGAGTCCAAGAAAACTCCTCACTTGTGTGACCGGTTTGGGCTGCGGCCAACTCTCAATAGCTTCAATCTTGGCTTTATCAACTTCAATTCCTATGGAGTAACAACATAGCCAAGAAAAGATACTCGATCGGTGCAAAAGGTGCACTTCCCAAGGTTACCAAACAAGCGTGCATCACGTAGAGCATTAAAAAGCAACGTAAATGTTCCAAATGTTCTTCCAAAGATTTGCTATAAATCAGTATATCATCAAAGTAAACTACCACAAATCGTCCAATGAAAGCACGTAAAACGTTCATTAATCTCATGATAGAGGCAAAGGTGTCCCGTCTTTCGATGAGATGTTGGTTTTCGCTTTGGAGGAAGTCGACTTTGGCGATCCGACTCTGAGCGTCGAGGGCGTCGCACCTTAGCAATCACTAAACCAACTCAGAGAGGTTATTGACCACGCAGAACACGATCAACGACCACGAGGTCTGTTTCTTGCGAGCAAGCGAAGAACAAGCAAGCTGAGATTGCAATCTGGATATTGCGAATATAAGATGAAAGCTTTATAGATCAAGGTGGGGTTACTGTGGCGCCTTTGTGCAGTCGTTGAACACAAACAAAATGCGAAGTTGCAGCTATGGCGAACTTTTAATCTAAACAAAACCCAAGGTCTAAGCGGTGCCCTAAGGGCTGTATATATGGAGGAAGAGGAATTTCGTGGCCCTTGGTGGAGGATCGAAATCAACCCTATCTCTTGTTTCCCCACACTCGGACTCTAAAATAGCCTATACTTATGTATTTCGAAATTACAAGGGCCTGGCCCACTAATAAGGTGGCCAGCACCTAGAATAGCCTCGGGGCGACATTTATGAAGTAGCATCTTGTATATTTCGTCCAAGGCTTCATGCACCCATTATGGTGGCTTCAAAGTCTGAAATCATCACTTGTAACTCCGTTCTTGTTCCCCTTGCATGGCATTATCTCCATGCTTGTTCTTGCTCAATGTCCATCCTTCTCCAAGCTAGGGCCTTCATTTGTAAGCAAAACAAATGTATCCAATTTAGGCAGCATCATATTCTCATGAACATTAGAATCATTACCAAGAAGCGAAAGTACACGATAATTTAATTGGCGTCTGTGAGCTCTAGTAATTGGTCCATTATATGTAGCGATAGGGGCTGTGGGTGTAACAATGGTATTGATGTCCTCATCATCCTCCCTTCTTGAAATGAAGTCGTCCTCGTGAGCTCATCTTCCTCACCCAAATAAGGCTTCAAATCTGCAATGTTAAAAGTGGGACTGACCCCAAAATCTGCAGGCAGCTCAAGTTTATATGCATTATCATTTATTTTCTCTAACACCTTAAATGGACCATCAACACGTGGCATTAGCTTTGATTTGCGCAAATTAGGAAACCTATCCTTACATAAATGTAACCAAACAAGATCTCGGTGCAAAGACAACATGTTTTCTACCCTTATCTCCGACAAGTTTATATTTAGCATTCATCGCTCAATGTTTTCCTTAGTTATATCATGCATTTTAAAATCAATTCAACACGTTCTTTAGCATCAAAATTAACCTTCTCCGAAGATGGAAGAGGCAACAAATCAATAGGTGCACGAGGTAGGAAGCCATACACAATTTCAAAAGGGCACATCTTAGTAGTAGAATGCAATGAACGATTATAAGCAAATTCAATATGAGGCAAGCATTCTTCCCACATTTTCTTATTATTCTTCAAAACAGCCCTATGCATAGTAGACAATGTTCTATTGACTACTTCAGTTTGTCCATCAGTTTGGGGGTGACAAGTAGTACTAAAAAGCAGCTTAGTCTCCAACTTAGCCCATAAACATCTCCAAAAGTGGCTAAGAAATTTAGTATCACGATCTGAAACAATAGTATTTGGCACACCATGCAAGCGAATAATTTCACGAAAGAACAAATCAACAACATTAATGACATCATCGCTTTTATGACATGGTATAAAGTGTGCCATTTTAGAATCTATCCACGACAACAAATATACTATCCCTCCTTCTTTGTTAGAGGTAAACCTAAAACAAAGTCCATAGATATATCCTCCCAAGGAACACTAGAGCACAGGCAAAGGCATATATAAACCATGAGGATTGAGTCGTGACTTAGCTTTTGACATGTAGTGCAGCGAGCAACAAAAGCGCTCAACATCCGTCTCATCTTTGGCCAAAAGAAATGTGTAGCAAGTATATCCTCCGTCTTCTTGGCCAGCGAAAGTGTCCCATTAATCCTCCTCCATCGCCTCCTGCAACAACAAAAGGCGAAACGAGCTAGCAGGAATGCATAGCTTGTTATACGGAACACAAAACCATCATTAATAACGAACTTGTTCCATGTTCTTCCTTCTTTACAATTCTGCATTACATCTTTAAAATCAGCATCATGCACATATTGATCTTTGATGGTCTCCAAACCAAATATTTTGAAGTCAAGTTGTGAAAGCATAGTATAGCGACGAGACAAAGCATCAGCAATAACATTTTCTTTACCCTTCTTGTGTTTAATGACATAAGGGAAAGTCTCAATGAATTCAACCCATTTAGCATGTCTACGATTCAGTTTAGCTTGACTTTTAATATGTTTCAAAGATTCATGATCAGAATGTATAACAAATTCTTTGGGCCATAAATAATGTTGCCATGTGATAGAGGCAAAGGTGTCCCGATGTTTCGATGAGATGGTGGCTATCGTTTCTGTGGGAGTCGACCTTGACGATCCGACTCTGACGTCGACGTCGGCGCGCATATATGTCGCTAAACCAACTTCAGGGTTATTGACCACGGCAGAACACGATCAACGACCACGAGGGCTGTTTCCTGCTGAGCAAGCGAAGAACAAGCAAGCTGAGATTGCAATCTGGATATTGCGAATATAAGATGAAAGCTTTATTGATGAAGGTGGGGTTACTGTGGCGCCTTTATGCAGTCGTTGAACACAAGCGAAATGCTGTGAAGTTGCAGCTATGGCGAACTTTTAATATAAACAAAACCCAAGGTCTAAGCGGTGCCCTAAGGGCTGTATATATGGAGGAAGAGGGGAGTTTCGTGGCCCTTGGTGGAGGGTCGAAATCAACCCTAACTCTTGTTCCCCACACATCGGACTCTAAAACAGCCTATACTTAAGTATTTCGAAATTACATGGGCTGGCCCACTAATAAGGTAATGAGCACCTAGAATAGCCTCGGGGACGACATTTATGAAGTAGCATCTTGTATATTTCGTCCAAGGCTTCATGCACCATTATGGTGGCTTCAAAGTCCTGAAATCATCACTTGTAACTCGTTCTTGTTCCCCTTAGCATGGCATTATCTCCATGTTTGTTCTTGCTCCAATGTCCATCCTTCTCCAAGCTAGGGCCTTCATTTGTAAGCAAAACAAATGTATCCAATTTAAGCGACATCATATTCTCATGAACATTAGAATCATTACCAGAAAGCGAAAGTACACGATAATTTAATTGGCGTCTTGTGAGCTCTAGTAATTGGTCCGATATATGTAGCAGTAGGGGCTGTGGGTGTAACAATGGTATTGATGTCCTCATCATCCTCCCTTCTTGAAATGAAGTGAGTCCTCGGCGAGGCTCATATTCCTCACCCAAATAAGGCTTCAAATCTGCAATGTTAAAGTGGGACTAACCCCAAAATCTGCGAGGCAGCTCAAGTTTATATGCATTATCATTTATTTTCTCTAACACCTTAAATGGACCATCGGCCGTGGCATTAGCTTTGATTTGCGCAAATTAGGAAACCTATCCTTACATAAATGTAACCAAACAAGATCTCCGGTGCAAAGACAACATGTTTTCTACCCTTATCTCCGGCAAGTTTATATTTAGCATTCATCGCTCAATGTTTTCCTTAGTTATCTCATGCATTTTAAAATCAATTCATACGTTCTTTAGCATCAAAATTAACCTTCTCCGAAGATGGAAGAGGCAACAAATCAATAGGTGCACGAGGTGGAAGCCATACACAATTTCAAAGGGCACATCTTAGTTGTAGAATGCAATGAGCGATTATAAGCAAATTCAATATGAGGCAAGCATTCTTCCCACATTTCTTATTATTCTTCAAAACAGCCCTAAGCATAGTAGACAATGTTCTATTGACTACTTAAGTTTATCCATCAGTTTGGGGGTGACAAGTAGTACTAAAAAGCAGTTTAGTCCCCAACTTAGCCCATAAACATCTCCAAAAGTGGCTAAGAAATTTAGTATCACGATCTGAAACAATAGTATTTGGCACACCATGCAAGCGAATAATTTCACGAAAGAACAAATCAGCAACATTAACAACATCGCTTTTATGACATGGTATAAAGTGTGCCATTTTAGAATCTATCCACGACAACAAATATACTATCCCTCCTTCTTTGTTCCATGTTCTTCCTTCTTTACAATTCTGCATTACATCTTTAAAATCAGCATCATGCACATATTGATCTTTGATGGTTTCCAAACCAAATATTTTGAAGTCAAGTTGTGAAAGCATAGTATAGCGACGAGACAAAGCATCAGCAATAACATTTTCTTTACCCTTCTTGTGTTTAATGACATAAGGGAAAGTCTCAATGAATTCAACCCATTTAGCATGTCTACGATTCAGTTTAGCTTGACTTTTAATATGTTTCAAAGATTCATGATCAGAATGTATAACAAATTCTTTGGGCCATAAATAATGTTGCCATGTCTCTAAAGTCGAACAAGAGCATATAATTCTTTGTCATAAGTAGAATAGTTCAGACTAGACCCACTCAATTTTTTGAGAAAAGTATGCAACAGGTTTGCCATCTTGTAATAACACACCTCTAATCCAATTCCACTAGCATCACATTCAAGCTCAAAAGTCTTATTAAAATCAGGAAGTTGGAGTAAAGGAGCATGTGTCAACTTATCTTTCAATACCGTGAAGGCTTCTTAGGTAATGCGGTACCCCAAACAAAGGCACATCCTTCTTTGTAAGCTCATTGAGAGGTGCAGCAATGGTGCTGAAGTCTCTCACAAAATGCCTATAGAAACCAGCGAGTCAAGAAAACTCCTCACTTGTGTGACCGTTTTGGGCTGCGGCCAACTCTCAATAGCTTGAATCTTGGCTTTATCATCTTCAATTCCTGTGGAGTAACAACATAGCCAAGAAAAAGATACTCGGTCGGTGCAAAAGGTGCACTTCCCAAGGTTACCAAACAAGCGTGCATCACGTAGAGCATTAAAAACAACCGTAAATGTTCCAAATTTTCTTCCAAAGATTTGCTATAAATCAGTATATCATCAAAGTAAACTACCACAAATCGTCCAGTGAAAGCACGTAAAACTTCGTTCATTAATCTCATGAAAGTACTAGGTGCATTAGTGATGTAGGGCGGAACCCTACGTGGACGATCTTTCACGTTTGGAGTGGGATCCCTCGAAGAACACGATGAACACGGGGAAGAGCGGAGAGAAATCCTGAGGAAACACTCAAGAACAAGTCCAATCACACATCCACTAGACAATCAAACACACAAGATCACAAGGTACATGAACAACAAAGGAAAGATACAAGGTAAGGTTCATCTCCAAGAGGAGGTCTTGATGATATCCTGAGGCGGATCTTCCATTAGAAGTCTTGATGATATCCTTGAGGATCTTCTCACATGGAGTCTTGAACTCCATGGGAGTAGTAATCTCTCTCTCTCTCAAGAGTAGAGGTAGGAGCAAATCTCACCTAAGAATGAGCTATCATATTTGCTAACCCTAGAAAGGAAGTGGAGGTGGTCTATTTATAGTCTAAGCCACGAAGGGGTAATTGGGAGAGGATACAAGGCCAAAGGCCCTTGTTACTTATACCTGAGGCGGTAATCTGAGAGCTCATGGCTGGTAGTACCGCTTGGCGGTAATACCGCTTGGAGAAATGAGTAGTACCGCTTCGTTTGGAAGCTGACCAGGTTCTCTTCCTCCTTCTCTTCCATGCTTCCCTCGCGGATGGTGTAGTCGTTCCTTGGCGCTTGCACTCCTCCTCGACATCGGTGAAGCTCAGACAATACTTATGCATGCACAGGAGAAGTGTCAAGTAGTATACCATCCTCGAAGGGGTCAAGTGAACACGTGTAAGGAGAAGATTCACCTTTATGTATGAGAAGTAGAGGTTGCGTGTCACTTGCCAAAGCGGACTCTTGACATGGTGATGACCGTAGGATGCTCGCATCATCCCTCCCCTTGGGAAAGATCCGACCTCGGATCGAAGACCAAATCACCATGGGAAAGAGATAAGCGTCGCCCGTGTTGAAGTGGGCGATCACCAAGTACTTGTCATCTTGAAGCTCGAAATCGCACTCTCCGATCTGCGCCATCTTGTGATTCCTTCAAAAGGAGTAAATAGAACAAACACTTGGAAAAACAAATGTGGTTAGCGTTAGTGCAAAACCAAGCATTCAAGAGGTGATTCACCAAACAAGTGTTGTCATCAAACATAGCATAGGGTGTGACAAAGATTGTGACATGGCATGTAAGCATATCAATCGAGCACAAGCAAAATATCATGGGAACAAGCATGTAAATGTGAGGTAGAGATGCAAATATGTGTGACAAGAGCACAAGCATCCACCTCAAGGTCATAGCAAGTATGCATAAAGCGCTCGACAAATGGTCGATGGTAGGCATAGGAAGTATTCACAACACCAAATAAAATGAAGTGTCTAAACACATGGGTCAAGTGCAAGACAATCCAAGCATAATGTGCATAGGGTGTAGTGAATATAGTGTGGCACTCAACACAATAGAAAGAGCAATTATTCATCATGTGTGAGGCCATCAAGTCAAGCATGTAGCAATCAATGGGATATGGCATATGTGAAGAAATGATATTGGTGCAACCAACCATATGATAGTAGCAAGTAGTCCAAAATTGGATGCAACACCCAAAAGGTATATATATCATGAAGCATGGAAATGTGGCAATCATTGGTGAAAGCAATATCTCGAACATGCGGGCAAATGGTGCAAGCAACACATGAAGTATGATCCACAATATCCAAGCTCATGATCAGAATGTATAACAAATTCTTTGGGCCATAAATAATGTTGCCATGTCTCTAAAGTCGAACAAGAGCATATAATTCTTTGTCATAAGTAGAATAGTTCAGACTAGACCCACTCAATTTTTCAGAAAAGTATGCAACAGGTTTGCCATCTTGTAATAACACACCTCCTAATCCAATTCCACTAGCATCACATTCAAGCTCAAAAGTCTTATTAAAATCAGGAAGTTGGAGTAAAGGAGCATGTGTCAACTTATCTTTCAATACCGTGAAGGCTTCTTCGTGTGCGGTACCCCAAACAAAGGGCACATCCTTCTTTGTAAGCTCATTGAGAGGTGCAGCAATGGTGCTGAAGTCTCTCACAAAATGCCTATAGAAACCAGCGAGTCCAAGAAAACTCCTCACTTGTGTGACCGTTTTGGGCTGCGGCCAACTCTCAATAGCTTGAATCTTGGCTTTATCATCTTCAATTCCCTGTGGAGTAACAACATAGCCAAGAAAAGATGCTAAATTCGGTGCAAAGGTGCACTTCCCAAGGTTACCAAACAAGCGTGCATCACGTAGAGCATTAAAAACAACGCGTAAATGTTCCAAATTTTCTTCAAGATTTGCTATAAATCAGTATATCATCAAAGTAAACTACCACAAATCGTCCGGTGAAAGCACGTAAAACTTCGTTCATTAATCTCATGAAAGTACTAGGTGCATTAGTGATGTAGGCGGAACCCTCGTGGGCGATCTTTCACGTTTGAGTGGGATCCCTCGAAGAACCACGATGAACACGGGGAAGAAGCGGAGAGAAATCTGAGGAAACACTCAAGAACAAGTCAATCACACATCCACTAGACAATCAAACACACAAGATCACAAGGTACATGAACAACAAAGGGAAAGATACAAGGTAAGGTTCATCTCAAGAGGAGGTCTTGATGATATCCTAGGCGGATCTTCCCGCGAGAAGTCTTGATGATATCCCGAGGATCTTCTCACATGGAGGTCTTGAACTCCATGGGAGTAGTAATCTCTCTCTCTCTCTCAAGAGTAGAGGTAGGAGCAAATCTCACCTAAGAATGAGCTATCATATTTGCTAACCCTAGAAAGGAAGTGAGGTGGTCTATTTATAGTCTAAGCCACGAAGGGGTAATTGGGAGAGGATACAAGGCCAAAGGCCCTTGTTGCTGCCAGGCGAGGCGGTAGTCTGAGGGCTCATGGCTGGTAGTACCGCTTGGCCAGTAATACCGCTTGGAGGAGCAGTAGTACCGCTCGTTTTCAGGCGGCAGTTCTCTTCCTCCTTCTCTTCCATGCTTCCCTCGCGGATGGTGTAGTCGTTCCTTGGCGCTTGCACTCCTCCTCGACATCGGTGAAGCTCCGACAATACTTATGCATGCACAGGAGAAGTGTCAAGTAGTATACCATCCTCGAAGGGGTCAAGTGAACACGTGTAAGGGAAGATTCACCTTTATGTATGAGAAGTAGAGGTTGCCGTGTCACTTGCCAAGCGGACTCTTGACATGGTGATGACCGTGGGATGCTCCGCATCATCCCTCCCCTTGGGAAAGATCCGACCTCGGATCGAAGACCAAATCACCATGGGAAAGAGATAAGCGTCGCCGTGTTGAAGTGGGCGATCACCAAGTACTTGTCATCTTGAAGCTCGAAATCGCACTCTCGATCTTGCGCCATCTTGTGATTCCTTCAAAAGGAGTAAATAGAACAAACACTTGGAAAAACAAATGTGGTTAGCGTTAGTGCAAAACCAAGCATTCAAGAGGTGATTCACCAAACAAGTGTTGTCATCAAACATGTGACATGGCATGTAAGCATATCAATCGAGCACAAGCAAAAATATCATGGGAACAAGCATGTAAATGTGAGGTAGAGATGCAAATATGTGTGACAAGAGCACAAGCATCCACCTCAAGGTCATAGCAAGTATGCATAAAGCGCTCGACAAATGGTCGATGGTAGGCATAGGAAGTATTCACAACACCAAATAAAATGAAGTGTCTAAACACATGGGTCAAGTGCAAGACAATCCAAGCATAATGTGCATAGGGTGTAGTGAATATAGTGTGGCACTCAACATAATAGAAAGAGCAATTATTCATCATGTGTGAGGCCATCAAGTCAAGCATGTAGCAATCAATGGGATATGGCATATGTGAAGAAATGATATTGGTGCAACCAACCATATGATAGTAGCAAGTAGTCCAAGAATTGGATGCAACACCCAAGGTATATATATCATGAAGCATGGAAATGTGGCAATCATTGGTGAAAGCAATATCTCGAACATGCGGGCAAATGGTGCAAGCAACACATGAAGTATGATCCACAATATCAAGCTCAAGAAGGATGTCACCTTGAAAGTGTGTCCTTGTGCATTCTTCACAATGCGAAGTGGAAGCAAATACGGTGTAGAAGCGAGTGGGTAGTGGTAGAATGTATGAGGCTCGCTCTCAAGAGCTCAAATGGTCAACTCACGTGAAGTGGAAGTCGACACAAAGTCCAAGTATCCTACACATGCACATAACAAAACAAAGAGCATTATGCACATGGTAGATAAACACATCATCCATCATGATGGTTCTCATCTTTGCACAAAACCATTAGAAGCACAAGTGCATGAATAATATGATGCAACAATGGCTAAATTCATGGCACTAGGTATATGGTGCAAAAAGTAAGACAAGCATGCTTCACAAAATTATGTCAAAATCTCCAAATATATGCGAGAATGCTATGGGGGCAATCTCATGAGCAAGAAGAGAATCATTGTTGCACTCAATACATGGCAAATCATCTAGCATGAGGAGGCAACACATAGAGATATATGACAAGAAGCAATATGAATCATGTGCAAAGCATATAGATGGTTGTCATCAACCGCATGAAATGGTGATGCAACATAAGCAAGCATAGTAATCAAGTCGTGCAAACTAGTGGGCGAAGATGCAACACACTAGAAGAAATCATGTCAATCATGTCATGTAAACAAATAATAGGCATAGGGAATGCACATGACATATATAACCACGAACACAAAGCAAGATCATAGTGTCATTATAGGCATGGGGCACAAAGCAATCATGGCAATACCAAACAATATCTCCACCAGCTTGCAAATACACATACATGTACTAGAATCAATCATCATGTGTAATGCAAAGCATGGGTCACTAAATGCATGGCAAAGGCATAGGAATGGGCATATCATGCAAAGTGAACATGGCAAGATGGGCAAAGGATATATAATGGACAACTACCCATAACCATGTGAGGGCCATGTAGAAGAAATGTCTGAAGTGAAAGCGGTGGGAAAGGCAATCCATGGGATCCCAAATCATCGTTGCTCTCTAGAGCTCGTTTGTCAACTCGTGGGATTGCGAGGTGAGACAAGTATTCATGGGTACCTACACAAAAGAGACACAAAGCGAAAGAAATTGTGTGTGTGGTAAATGTACACATCATCCATCATGATGTGTATGTGCGTGTGTGAGTTAGCACAAGATAAGCATCGCTCAAAGAAATTTGATGCATGGTATAAGAAC
Organism: Aegilops longissima; assembly: GCA_021605205.1. Taxonomy (NCBI): domain Eukaryota; kingdom Viridiplantae; phylum Streptophyta; class Magnoliopsida; order Poales; family Poaceae; genus Aegilops; species Aegilops longissima. The sequence goes on from JAHIAM010000613.1 coordinate 23,283, forward strand.
ATGTCATCCATCATGAAAGAATAGTTATTGTATATGACACGATGGGGACACAAATTGAGAATGCAAGTATATGGCACATCAAAGCATGTTTCTTCATGGGGAGCATATGGTGCACACAAGTATGGGAATCATACAAAGAATAGGATGGATCAAATTCTCCTAACATGTATGAGGAAACTATGGGGGTCTCCTCATAAGCAATAGCGGACATATCATTTGGAGAAAATGGACAACATCCAAAACAATGCATATCGAAGCTAGTTGGGCATGGCATGGCATATGAGATAAATGATGCAAAGGGAGCATATCAATATCATCACAAGAAAAACAAATGCCAACAACCATGGGCTTGTCATCTATGCCATATGTGCAAATTGGGTTTATTTTAATGGCATATGCATAGTCATTATGGAGAGATTGCAAATAAGACATATGGTTGATCTCATGCATAGCATATGACAAGTCAAGCGGATTAGCAAACATGATGTGACCTAAAAATTGTCACAAGAAATCCTATGTAACATAGCATCACAACTAATAGACTCCACATGAGAATCATCATATTCATCATAAATGGGCAAATCATCACATGGAAATCATACTAGCATGAAGCATGTCAATAGGGTGATCAACATCATGCAAGCAATCAATGTCAAGAATGTCGATGAGGACATCAAGACCATTATTACACCACAGCCCCTCTTTGCTACATATCTTTGGACCAATTACTAGAGCTCATGCACCAATTAAATTATCGGTACTTTCGTTTCTTGGTAATGATTCTAATGTTCATGAGAATATGATGCTGCCTAAATTGGATACATTTGTTTTGCTTACAAATGAAGGCCCTAGCTTGGAGAAGGATGGACATTGGAGCAAGAACAAGCATGGAGATAATGCCGTGCGCAAGGAGAACAAACGGAGTTACAAGTGATGATTCAGGACTTTGAAGCCACCCTAATGAGTGCATGAGGCCTTGGACGAAATATACAAGATGCCACTTCATAATATTAAGTCCATAGGCTATTCTAGGTGCTGCGTCACCTTATTATTGAGCCAGGCCCATGTAATTTCAGAAATACTTAAGTATAGGCTGTTTTAGAGTCCGTATGTGTGGGGAAACAAGAGTTAGGGTTGATTTGGACCCCTCACCAAGGGCCACGAAATTCCCCTCTTCCTCCATATATACAGCCCTTAGGGCACCGTTTAGACCCAGGTTTTGTTTAGATTAAAGTTCGCCATAGCTGCAACCCGCGTGCCGTTTGTGTTCAACGACCGGACAAAGCGTCCACAGAACCCCACCTTGATCAATAAAGCTTTCATCTTATATTAGCAATATCAGATTGCAATCTCATTTCTTGCTTGTTCTTCGTTTGCTCGCGGAAGCAGACCCTCGTAATCGGAGTTGATCGTGCTCGGCGTGGTCAATAACCTCTCGGAGTTGGTTTAGCGATTGCTAAAGCGCGGCGTCCTCGCCGTTCGTAGTCGGATCGTCAAAGTCGACTTCCTCCAAAGCGAAAACCAACATCTCATCGAAAGACGGGACACCTTTGCCTCTATCAATGTCCACTAATGGGACTAGAGCATCACCGTCACCTATGTTACCTTTGTCATTCCACTCAAGTGGTGTAGGTGAGGTGGGAAAGACCAAATGGTGGTCATCTTCATCTTGATGGAACCATGTGGGGGTGCATCATAGTCCACCATGGCCATCGTCTTGTCCAAGGGAGGGCGAAGTAAATCGAGGATCAGTGCGTCATCATAAATGGGACCTTGCACCAAATGAGAAGACACAATAGAGGTAGAGGTCAAGTTTTTAGAAATGCAAATGGCCTCACTAGACCTATCAACTATCTCCTCTCTCTATGTGGTGGTTCACTCACTCCCTCAAAATAGGTGCACTCAATCTCACATATGGTGGAGTCACTCATGTCACTCAAGTGGTGGGGGTTCGGCTCTCCTCACATGGGAATTGGGGCAGCTCATCATGTATGGGGCTAGTGGTGAAGTCACTCTCACTCTCAATATGGTGGCACAAGTCACTCAAGTCATCATCGTCGCCCGTGGTGAAGTGAAATACTCAACCATCTCATAAATCGTGCGCCATGGATGAAGGCGAAGATGGCACATCATCACTCTCGCCTCCAAGATGGAAGCATCATCCTTGCTCACCACCTTGTCCCTTGCCTCCAAAGCTTGGTCCTTGAAGGTCTCCGTGAGTCGTCGTGTCTCGCAACATCTTGAAAAAGTCAAGGTAGACTCGGCATCATCAATGCCACAAAGAGGGATGGCGGTGAAGTTGCACTTGGGAGCATCGTCTTGGAGCTTGTCGGGCTTGGACATCGTGGTGGTACTAGCCTCATGCTTGTCGTAGAGCTTGGTCACCTTGAAGTGTGCTTGGGGTGGAGAAGCCTTGGCCTTCATGAATTCTTGTTCGCCTTGAGAGCACCAATGTAGTAGTCGTCGATGGACTTGAAGTTCTCGAGGAAGTTGGTCTTGGAGATGTCATTGTGCAATCCCATCATGAAGTGGAACTTCATTGACATGGAAGTAAATCCACGCCCGGCTCGTCGCAAGGCAATCTTCATCTCCTTGAAATCTGCGTCGATGGACTTGGATCCTTGGATGGTGTTCTCCAATTGGCGTCGAAGTTGTTCCGTGTAGGTTGGAGGCACGAACTCTACGCATAAAGCTCTCTTCATCTTGGGCCAACTCATCTCGTAGCACTCCGAAGGTGTGTGAAGCCACCATGTCGGCGTGGTCGTGGAAGTTTCTTGTGGCGCACTTCACTTGATCTTCGGGAGGAACTTGATGTAGCTTGAGGTGAGTCGTCCATCAAGCGCTCCCACTCGAGGTACTCCTCGGGTTCTTGAGTCCCATAGAAAGGAATCTCGTGGTCGATGTCGGTCGTAGTAGCTCGTGGAAGTCGCGGACTTGAGCTTGGGGAGCTTCTCTTGGCGTAGTCTTGGCGTGCTTGTTGGCGAAGATGCGAATATCCGAAGCGAAGATGCCTTGAAGTCGCTTGGCGAAGATGCCAAGGGAGATGGTGAAGTCGTTGGCGGTTGTTGATGTTGAGCTCTTGACCTTCACGTTCTTGTTGATGATGGTGTCGATGCCGATGTGATGTTGCGGAGATGGTGGCTCGGAAGGATGTGCTCTTGGCGTCTTCTCGAAGATGAGGAAGATCGCTTGTAGGACTTGATGAGGATTTGATCTCCTCCATTTTAGCTTGCATCTTGGCGTCGTAGTTGTTTTCCATGGCATCGAACTCGTCGTTGTTGTTGTAGACCGAAGATGAAATGCCTTGCCTATCCATCACAAGACTTCGAGTAGAGGTGAGTAGGAAATGAGATAAACAATACCAAGTTACGTTTTCCCAAAGTTGAGGATGTATCCGTTTCACTCAATATGAGATGAAAGAATAGTGGAATTAGTACGGACTTGTTCACTCCACCTATCAAGTAAAGCTTATGGTAGAGCTCGGTGAGGATAGTGGCACAAAATTTGATGCAAAATGTTAGCAAGAGTCAATAATGTTGAAAGAGATTCACAAAATTCACAAGCGGAACAAGTAGACCAATAGCAGTATGTAGCTGCGAAAACACACACGGATAGATAAATGGGGCCGTGCAACCAAGGAATGAGCTCAAAATGTGGAATCCACCAAAAGCGCTCGTGTTGCACAACTCAAGAGAGGCAGCTATACGATTGCTCAATAGGTGGATCGACACTTGTGCACAACCTATAAGATGCAAAATGGATAAACTTTCTATCCCAAGTATGCTATGTATGTATGGTTCGGTGTTTCTCTCAAGATGATCCAAGATGATGGATATGATAATCTTATATGCAATGTGGTATGATGCTATGGCACTTGCTTACAAGCTTCTTTGCTCTTTCTCTCTTTTGCTTAAAAGCTTTATTTCTCTTTTTTCTTTTGGCCACTTTGCACAATGCACAAACCAAGATAGCTTTTGTGATATAGGCAAAGGTGTCCCGTCTTTCGATGAGATGTGGTTTTCGCTTTGGAGAAAGTCGACTTTGGCGATCCAACTCTGAGCGTGCGAGGGCGTCGCGCCTTATGTCGCTAAACCAACTCCGAGAGGTTATTGACCCCGCGAACACGATCAACGACCACGAGTGCATTTCCTGCGAGCAAGCGAAGAACAAGCAAAAAAGAGATTGCAATCTGGATATTGCGAATATAAGATGAAAGCTTTATTGATCAAGGTGGGGTTACTGGCGCCTTTATGCAGTCGTTGAACACAAGCGAAATGCAGCGAAGTTGCAGCTATGGCGAACTTTTAATCTAAACAAAACCCAAGGTCTAAGCGGTGCCCTAAGGGCTGTATATATGGAGGAAGAGGGAAATTTCGTGGCCCTTGGTGGAGGGTCGAAATCAACCCTAACTCTTGTTTCCCACACATACGGTCTCTAAAACAGCCTATACTTAAGTATTTCGAAATTACATGGGCTGGCCCAATAATAAGGTGTGCAGCACCTAGAATAGCCTATGGACGAATATTATGAAGTGGCATCTTGTATATTTCGTCCAAGGCCTCATGCACTCATTAGGGTGGCTTCAAAGTCTGGAATCATCACTTGTAACTCGTTCTTGTTCTCCTTAGCATGGCATTATCTCCATGCTTGTTCTTGCTCAATGTCCATCCTTCTCCAAGCTAGGGCCTTCATTTGTAAGCAAAACAAATGTATCCAATTTAAGCAGCATCATATTCTCATGAACATTAGAATCATTACCAAGAAGCGAAAGTACACGATAATTTAATTGGCGTCTTGTGAGCTCTAGTAATTGGTCCGGTATATGTAGCGATAGGGGCTGTGGGTGTAACAATGGTATTGATGTCCTCATCATCCTCCCTTCTTGAAATGAAGTCGTCCTCGACGGAGCTCATATTCCTCACCCAAATAAGGCTTCAAATCTGCAATGTTAAAAGTGGGACTAACCCCAAAATCTGCGAGGCAGCTCAAGTTTATATGCATTATCATTTATTTTCTCTAACACCTTAAATGGACCATCGTACGTGGCATTAGCTTTGATTTGCGCAAATTAGAAACCTATCCTTACATAAATGTAACCAAACAAGATCTCCGGTGCAAAGACAACATGTTTTCTACCCTTATCTCCGGCAAGTTTATATTTAGCATTCATCGCTCAATGTTTTCCTTAGTTATCTCATGCACTTTTAAAATCAATTCAACGTTCTTTAGCATCAAAATTAACCTTCTCCGAAGATGGAAGAGGCAACAAATCAATAGGTGCACGAGGTAGGAAGCCATACACAATTTCGAAAGGGCACATCTTAGTAGTAGAATGCAATGAGCGATTATAAGCAAATTCAATATGAGGCAAGCATTCTTCCCACATTTTCTTATTATTCTTCAAAACAGCCCTAAGCATAGTAGACAATGTTCTATTGACTACTTGGTTTATCCATCGGTTTGGGGTGACAAGTAGTACTAAAAAGCAGTTTAGTCCCCAACTTAGCCCATAAACATCTCCAAAAGTGGCTAAGAAATTTAGTATCACGATCTGAAACAATAGCATTTGGCACACCATGCAAGCGAATAATTTCACGAAAGAACAAATCAGCAACATTAACAGCATCATCGCTTTTATGACATGGTATAAAGTGTGCCATTTTAGAGAATCTATCCACGACAACAAATATGCTATCCCTCCTTCTTTGTTAGAGGTAAACCTAAAACAAAGTCCATAGATATATCCTCCCAAGGAACACTAGGCACGAGCAAAGGCATATATAAACCATGAGGATTGAGTCGTGACTTAGCTTTTTGACATGTCTTTGCAGCGAGCAACAAAGCGCTCAACATCCGTCTCATCTTTGGCCAAAAGAAATTTGTAGCAAGTATATCCTCCGTCTTCTTGGCCGAAGTGTCCCATTAATCCTCCTCCATCGCCTCCTGCAACAACAAAAGGCGACAGAGCTAGCAGGAATGCATAGCTTGTTAGTACGGAACACAAAACCATCATTAATAACGAACTTGTTCCATGTTCTTCCTTCTTTACAATTCTGCATTACATCTTTAAAATCAGCATCATGCACATATTGATCTTTGATGGTCTCCAAACCAAATATTTTGAAGTCAAGTTGTGAAAGCATAGTATATGACGAGACAAAGCATCAACAATAACATTTTCTTTACCCTTCTTGTGTTTAATGACATAAGGAAAGTCTCAATGAATTCAACCCATTTAGCATGTCTACAATTCAGTTTAGCTTGACTTTTAATATGTTTCAAAGATTCATGATCAGAATGTATAACAAATTCTTTGGGCCATAAATAATGTTGCCATGTCTCTAAAGTCGAACAAGAGCATATAATTCTTTGTCATAAGTAGAATAGTTCAGACTAGGCCCACTCAATTTTTCAGAAAAGTATGCAACAGGTTTGCCATCTTGTAATAACACACCTCTAATCCAATTCCACTAGCATCACATTCAAGCTCAAAGTCTTATTAAAGTCGGGAAGTTGTAGTAAAGGGCATGTGTCAACTTATCTTTCAATACCGTGAAGGCTTCTTCATGCGGTACCCCAAACAAAGGCACATCCTTCTTTGTAAGCTCATTGAGAGGTGCAGCAATGGTGCTAAAGTCTCTCACAAAGCGCCTATAGAAACCAGCGAGTCCAAGAAAACTCCTCACTTGTGTGACCGTTTTGGGCTGCGGCCAACTCTCAATAGCTTCAATCTTGGCTTTATCAACTTCAATTCCTGTGGAGTAACAACATAGCCAAGAAAAGATACTCGATTGGTGCAAAGGTGCACTTCCCAAGGTTACCAAACAAGCGTGCATCACGTAGAGCATTAAAAACAACACGTAAATGTTCCAAATGTTCTTCCAAAGATTTGCTATAAATCAGTATATCATCAAAGTAAACTACCACAAATCGTCCAATGAAAGCACGTAAAACTTCGTTCATTAATCTCATGAAAGTACTAGGTGCATTAGTTAACCCAAAAGGCATGACTAACCACTCATATAATCCAAACTTAGTTTTAAATGCTGTTTTCCATTCATCTCCCAATTTCATACGAATTTGATGGTATCCACTCATAAATCAACTTTGGAGAATATTGTAGAGCCACTTAATTCATCAAGCATATCATCTAGCCTAGGAATAGGATGGCGATAACGAATAGTAATATTATTAATGCCTCTACAATCAACACACATACATGACGTACCATCCTTTTAGGCACTAGTATAATAGGAACAGCACAAGGACTAAGAGATTGGCGTATATAACCTTTGTCGAGCAGCTCTGTGCTTGGCGCATAATCTCCTTCGTCTCCTCTGGATTGAGTGCGGTATGGTGCACGGTTGGGTAGCGATGCACAGGAATTAAGTCAATTTGATGCTCAATCCCTCGAATAGGTGGTAATCCGGTGGCACGTCTTGTGGGAAGGCGTCGTGAACTCTGCAAAATGTTAGTGACAACGAGGGGCAAAGAGGAAGGCCGTCCTCGAATGAAAATAATGCCTCTTTGCACACAAAAGCATAGCAAACAGATTTGCTAGAATCTAGCTCATCAATATCAGATTTGGTGGCAAATAAACATGCACTTTTAGTTTAATTTCAGAAGCAACATTAGATGGTTTATTATTAGGCTTCATTTGTTGCTCAAATTCTTTTGCCACAATCTGATTTTCACTCTTATTTTCTCTGTTTTGCTTTATTAGCTCTATTAATATCATCTTTCAAAATGGAATCAGGAGTCATAGGAAGCAAAGTAATATTTTTATCCTTGTGAACAAGAGTATACTGATTGTTTCTACCATGGTGTACAAATTTTTATCAAATTGCCATGGTCTACCAAGTAATAAGGAACATGCTTGCATAGGTACCACATCACAATCAACATAATCAGCATATGTAGAGATACTAAAATGCACACGAACAATCGTGTTACCTTAACCTTGCGCTGTTGTTGAACCATTGGATATAGTAAGGATGTGGATGTGGTCTTGTGGTGAGAAAGCTTCTCCACCATATCCATGCTAGCCAAGTTGCTGCAGCTCCCTCCATCTATGATGGCCTTGAATAGAGCGTTCCTTCACAACTCCTTTGTATGGAACAAGTTATGCCTCTGATTTTGCTCAGCTTGTGTAACCTGCACACTCAAAACACGTTGAGCAACTAAACATTCATACTGTCGGCATCTTGACAGCCATGTATTGCGTCTCAAAATCAGAATCATCTCCACCGTGTTCTTCATGTGTAATAAGAGCCAAAGTCTCTTCATCATAGTCACTAAGCGGACTCATACCCACCATCCTCATTAGCAATCATCACCGCTGGGATTGGCATTCTCTCATAAAATGTCCTCTTCCCTTACAGCGACGACAAATAATATCACTTGTGTGCCTGTTGCGCCATGGAAGAAGAAGAGCTCTGTGTAGGCCCAGAGGTGTACTCTTGGCGAGATAGTGGTGGTTGTGCTGCTTCCTTGTATCACGGTTGGAGGTGGCAGCCGGCGGAGTGCGGTGTAGTAGAGCGTGTGGAAGTAGATGATGCGCGTGGTGACCATGATGAAGGTCGACCTGCGAGAAAAGTTAGTCAGCGTAGCACATCGATCATGCACTTCACGTTCAGCTTTACAAGCAAGATGGAATAATTGAGTGATATTATTATAATTCTTATAGTCTAGAATGGTCTAAATCTCAAAGCTTGGATAGAGCGATTACCAGGGAGAGTCAAACGCATGATGTAGATGTATGTGGAGCTGGGAAGGCTTATAATATGGTAGTAAAAAATTGACCAATAATCAATTGAGAGATGCAAAGTTGAATAAGCGCTCAGCAATGCAGTCTTGTGCTGGTCCTAGGCTAGACCGTGCTAGAGACGCGAGCCTAGAACACGAACAAAATCACGGCGCTGCACGTAAACAAGGAAAAGCACACTCTGGAAATTTTTTTTTTCGACAAGTGCGTTTTCGGAAAATTTTGGGCCTAAACGGAGGGTGGTTTCCGTTTTTTTTTCCGAAACCTACTCCGGCAAGGAAACACGAATCGGAAACTAGATGGATCTCGAAAACAAACCTAATATGCAAGGAACTCAGATTGGTGGTGGATATATGGTGGTGGTATATGGTAGCGGTGGTCGTATATGGATATGGATCGGTGGTGGTATATGGACACGGATTGGTGGTGGTATATGGATCTGATTGGGCGGTGGTGGTAGGTGGTAAGGCGATGATGATGGTGCGGTGGCGGCGTGACAACTTATGACCAGAACTCAAAACTCTAAAAGACTATACGCTAAGACCAGCAACTAGACATGGCGATGCAACATAAATTCAACAAAGCAAAACCTAAAAAGATTATGCAAAGGCTCAGATTGGTTGGATATGATGAACTAACCCTAATTTTTTGTGGCTTTTTGTGGACTATAGGTATGAAGAACAGACTCGATCTAAACTACGAAAAACTGTAAAATCTCACCGAGCAACACTGGAAATTTGATACCACTTGATAGAGGCAAAGGTGTCCCGTCTTTCGATGAGATGTTGGTTTTGCTTTGGAGGAAATCGACTTTGGCGATCCGACTACGAGCGTCTTGAGGGCGTCGCGCCTTAGCAATCGCTAAACCAACTCGAGAGGTTATTGACCACGCGAACACGATCAACGACCACGAGGTGCATTTCCTGTGAGCAAGCGAAGAACAAGCAAGAAGCTGAGATTGCAATCTGGATATTGCGAATATAAGATGAAAGCTTTATTGATCAAGGTGGGGTTCTATGGCGCCTTTATGCAGTCGTTGAACATAAGCGAAATCATGCGAAGTTGCAGCTATGGCGAACTTTTAATCTAAACAAAACCCAAAGTCTAAGCTGTGCCCTAAGGGCTGTATATATGGAGGAAGAGGGGGATTTCGTGGCCCTTGGTGGAGGGTCGAAATCAACCCTATCTCTTGTTTCCCCACACATACGGACTCTAAAATAGCCTATACTTGTGTATTTCGAAATTACAAGGCTGGCCCAATAATAAGGTGGCGCAGCACCTAGAATAGCCTCGGGACGAAATTTATGAAGTAGCATATTGTATATTTCGTCCAAGGCTTCATGCACCCATTATGGTGGCTTCAAAGTCCTGAAATCATCACTTGTAACTCCGTTCTTGTTCCCCTTAGCATGGCATCATCTCCATGCTTGTTCTTAGTCAATGTCCATCCTTCTCCAAGCTAGGCCCTTCATTTGTAAGCAAAACAAATGTATCCAATTTAAGCAGCATCATATTCTCATGAACATTAGAATCATTACCAAGAAAGCGAAAGTACACGATAATTTAATTGGCGTGCGCGAGCTCTAGTAATTGGTCCAGTATATGTAGCAGTAGGGGCTGCGGGTGTAACAATGGTATTGATGTCCTCATCAAAACATGTCATCCATCAAGATAGGTCTGTTGTTATGTATAGCATAATGGAGACTCAAATTGTGTAATGCATCATGAGAAATATCTAGGGCATAGTTATCCATGGAATGCATAAGGTGCAAGCAATTATGTGAATCATGCAAAGTATGGGATGAATCAAAATCTCCTAATATGTATGAGGAAACTATGGGGGTCTCCTCATGAGCATGAGTAGCAACATCACATGGAGAATATTGACAACATCCAAAACAATTCATATTTGGAACAATGTGATCAAGGCATGGAATAGTAGGCAATTGCATAAATCATGTAAAGGAAGCATGGCAATATCATCACAAGAGAAGCAAAAGCCTATGACCATCATCTCGTCATCTATGCCATAAGTGCAAATGGGATTTATTTTAATGGGGCATGCATAGTTACTATGTTGAGATTGTAATGATGCAATATGGGAGATCTCACTCATAGCATATGACAAGTTCAATGGATTGTCAAACATGAAGTGACCAATAGAATTTTCACATGATATGCTATGGAGCATGGCATCACAACTAGGCAAATCAACATGCTCATCATCATATTCATCATAAATAGGTAAGTCATAACATGAAGAAGTTTCACTAGCATGAAGCATGGTAATAGGTGGATCAACATCATGCAAGCAATCCTTCGTGAGATAGTCCACTAGTGGGACAAGAGAAGCACCATCACCTATGTTACCTTTGGAGCGTCGCTCATGTGTTGTAGGTGAGGTGTTGAAGATCGTCTCGTTGTCATCTTCATCTTGATGGAACCATGTGGGGGGTGCATCATCGTCCACCATGGCCATCGGTATTCCCTTTGGAGGGATGGACTCGTCGAGGATAGGCATGTCATCATGTAGGAGACCTAGCACCAAAGAAGAAAACACACTAGGAGTAGAGGTTAAGTCGTTAGAAATCATAGTGGCCTCATGTGCCGTGTCAACTACCTCACTGATGTAGGGCGGAACCCTACGTGGGCGATCTTTCACGTTGGAGCGGATCCTACGGTGAATCACGAAGAACACGCGGAAGAACACGAGGAAATCACGGGGAGGAACGAGGGAAAACCAACAAGGAATCGGTCACACAAATGCTAGATCAAAGAACACAAAGGAGATACATGATTCAAGGTCAACAAAGGGCGATACAAGCGGTAGCCGTTCTTCTCCGTGAGGAGGTCTTGATGATGGTCTTCTCCGCAAAGGGAGTCTTGAATCCAAGGTGGATCTTCTCCGAAGAGGGCGCGGTCTCTCTCGTGGAGTAGATCCGGTATGGATAATGACTCTATCTATGAGCTAAATCAACGCTAACCCTAGAAAGAGGAAGGGGATGAAGTATATATAGTCTCGGGGGCGAAGGGGTACATGGGACACGTCCGGATACCTACTGCCTTGGCGGGGAGGCGGATGTCGGGCGTCGGGCGGATGTCGGGCTTTCGAGGCAGCCGGATGTCGGGCTAGGGGCGGATATGCAGGCTGGCGGGGTCTTCAGGCCTTGTCGGTGATGGAGGGCGGTTCGAGGCGAAGGGCGGATATCGGGGCTTCGGAAGAGCGGATGTCCGGGGCATGGTGCGGATGTCGGGCTCGCTGGTCCTTTTCGGTGTACTCTGGATAGCCAAGGCGGATTTAGGGCAAGGGCGGATGTCGGGCTGGGCTGAGGAAATCGAGGCTGGGGCGGATGTCCATTCTTTATGTATTGGCTCTTCTTCCTTCTCCTTCCCTCGCTTCGCGCTTGCGCAGCCTTGGTCCTTGGGCTCTCCATGATCTCCTCGGGTGTACACAGTATGCACAAGGTCGCGCAAGTAGCATCCATGTCTTACATGCGGAAAGGGAAGATTCAGAAAGGAGCGAGTTCACCTTAGGTCAAATGGCGTAGGCTCGAGTGAACATGGGGATGATCGTTGGATGCTCCGCATCATCTCCCCTCCCTTGGGAAAGATCCGACCTCGGATCGTGATCCTCATCACCATGGAAACGGTTGTCATAGGCGGACTTGTAGTTGGACAAAGTTGAAGACATGGCGCAATCCAAGTAGTCCAAAGTGTCGCCGGAGTGATAGACATGCAAAAAGAGCAAACACAAGCAACACTCGGAAATACAATGGTTAGCGCACGCAAAGTGTCCATCGTGTAAGAATGAGTCCGTGAGGCAAGATTGTTCATGACAAAGTACATGAAGCTTAGCAAGATGATATGGAATGAGTTGTATAGCATTCATGGGAGCAAAAGCATTCAATGTGCACACAATTGTGTTATGAGTATGAGCAATGCAACCACGGTGCAATATGATGTCATAATGGGATGGTGCATCAAAAGCATGAACATAGCAATGGATGCTCAATATGTGAATGTCATCATGCAATTGATGGAGGACCATATGATCATGATGTATGAAAATGCCATCAAGGAAGATCACAACAAATTTGCTAAGGAAGTGAACAAGCTCAAATATCATGGATGACATGGGAAGAGGTGCAAGAAGACAATCAAAATGTGTGTCAATCCATGCATAGGGTGCAAATTTGTGGTGAGTATGATATATCCATCGAGCATGACATGTATGAGCACAATCAACAAATATGGAGATGGTGGTGTACCAATGCTCGATGTCGTGGCATGATTGGAATTCCGAAGGTGTATCCCATAAGTGCGAGCGCTCCTCAATGTGAAGGTCCATGTAGCCAATCTCAATGTTGCTCCTCCATCCAATAGATGTAGCATGTAGACAACAAGAAAGAAACAACAATGAAAGAGTGACCCATCCAATATGCAAACTTGAGGATGGCTCAAAGGAAGGAGTTCACCTCAAGAAAGTTCCCAAAGATGTTGGAGTCGTACATCATGTATGTCTTCACATATCCAATATGTCGCATAACGGCACCGCCTTGTGAATCCTTCAAAATGAAAGAACATGACAAACACTCGGAAAAACAAATGAGGTTAGCGGAAGTGAAAAACCTATCATTCGTGTGGTAAGATACCGAACAAGTGTATGCATCATGCTCATCATAAGAAAGTACAAGGGAGCGTTTCATAGTATGGAGGCATATGATGCAAGAACAACCAAATGCAATAGGCGCAATCAAACAAGCATGCATGACAAGTAATATGTCAAAGTCTCCAAGATCAATAAGCATAGTATGGTTGCACTCAATACAAGTGGATATGAGAGAGGCAACTAATGGACACAAGAGACCATGATCAAGATATATCATGTGAGAGGCATGAGCATATATGTCATCAACCCAAGAAAGCAAGTAATAGTGGAACATGGGTGATGCAACATAGCAAGCAATCATATCAATCAAGTGAAGCAAGCTAGTAGTGCAAAGATGCAACATACTAGAAGGAATCAAGGCAATCATGTCATGGGTGCAAATAGTGTGCATGAATACTTCACATGACATGTCACAAGCATGAAGGCAAGATATGAGCAAAATAGCATCAATAGCATGGGGCACATGATAAACATGGCAAAAGCAACAAGGATCTCCACCAAGCATGCAAATACACATAGGAGTATCATAATGGTGCATCATGGGTAAATGCAACAAGGGTCACAATTGCATGGCAAAGGCATAGGAGCAAGCATAGCATGCAATGTGAACACGGTAAAATGAGCATAAGGTGGCAATTGGTAAATAGCCCATAGCCGTGTGAGAGCCAAGTAGAAGAGATGCGCGTAGTCCTTGCGCAAAAGGAATGGTGGTAAGGATAGTCCACGGGATCCCAAAGCATCGTTGCTCTCAAGAGCTCGTTTCGTCAACTCTTGGGATTGAGAAGTTGACGAGTGTATGTGAGTACCTACACAAAACAAAGACAAAGGAAAAATTGTGTGTGCGTGGTAGATGTACGCATCATCCATCATGATGCATACGTGCTTGTGTTGGTTAGCACAAAATAGCCAATGCTCAAATAAATGAGATGCGTGATATAGAAACATGTCATCCATCATGATAGGTTTGTTATTATGTATGGCATAATGGAGACTCAAATTGTGTAATGCATCATGAGAAATATCTAGAGCATTGTTATTCATGGAATGCATATGGTGCAAGCAATCATGGAAATCATGCAAAGGATGGGATGAATCAAAATCTCCAAACATGTATGAGGAAACTATGGGGGTCTCCTCATGAGCAAGAGTAGAAATATCATGTGGAGAATATTGACAACATCCACAACAATGCATATTTGGAACAATGTGATCATGGCATGGAATATTAGATGAATTGCATAAATCATGTAAAGGAAGCTGATGAGGACATCAATACCATTGTTACACCCACAGCCCCTACTACTACATATACTGGACCAATTACTAGAGCTCGCGCACGCCAATTAAATTATCAGGTACTTTCGTTTCTTGGTAATGATTCTAATGTTCATGAGAATATGATGCTGCCTAAATTGGATACATTTGTTTTGCTTACAAATGAAGGCCCTAGCTTGGAGAAGGATGGACATTGGAGCAAGAACAAGCATGGAGATAATGCCATGCGCAAGGGAACAAACGGAGTTACAAGTGATGATTTCAGGACTTTGAAGCCACCATAATGGGTGCATGAAGCCTTGGACGAAATATACAAGATGCTACTTCATAAATGTCGTCCGAGGCTATTCTAGGTGCTCGTCACCTTATTAGTGGGCAGGCCCATGTAATTTCGAAATACTTAAGTATAGGCTGTTTTTAGAGTCCGTATGTGTGGGGAAACAAGAGTTAGGGTTGATTTGGACCCCTCCACCAAGGGCCACGAAATTCCCCCCTCTTCCTCCATATATACAGCCCTTAGGGCACCGTTTAGACCTTGGGTTTTGTTTAGATTAAAAGTTAGCCATAGCTGCAACCGGCGTGCCGTTTGTGTTCAGCGACCGGACAAAGCGTCACAGAACCCCACCTTGATCAATAAAGCTTTCAACTTATATTCGCAATATCCAGATTGCAATCTCAGTTTCTTGCTTGTTCTTCGTTTGCTCGCGAGAAGCAGACCCTCGTGGTCGAGGTTGATCGTGCTCGGCGTGGTCAATAACCTCTCGGAGTTGGTTTAGCGATTGCTAAGGCGCGACGTCCTCGCACGTTCGTAGTCGGATCGTCAAAGTCGACTTCCTCCAAAGCGAAAACCAACATCTCATCGAAAGACGGGACACCTTTGCCTCTATCAGAAGCATGGCAATATCATCACAAGAGAAGCAAAGGCCAATGACCATCATCTCGTCATCTATGCCATAAGTGCAAATGGGATTTATTTTAATGGGGCATGCATAGTTACTATGTTGAGATTGAAATGATGCAATATGGGAGATCTCACTCATAGCATATGACAAATTCAATGGATTGTCAAACATGAAGTGACCAATAGAATTTTCACAAGATATCCTATGAAGCATAGCATCACATCTAGGCAGCTCAACATGCTCATCATCATAATCATCATAAATAGGTAAGTCAAGGCATGAAGAAGTTTCACTAGCATGAAGCATGGTAATAGGTGGGTCAACATCATGGGAGCAATCGAAGTCAAGAGAGTCCACTAGTGGGACAGAGAAGCACCATCACCTATGTTACCATTGGGCGTCGCTCATGTGTTGTAGGTGAGGTGTTGAAGATCGTCTCGTTGTCATCTTCATCTTGATGGAACCATGTGGGGGTGCATCATCGTCCACCATGGCCATAAATCGTCTCCAATGTAGGGATAGACTCGTCAAGGATAGGCATGTCGTCATGTAGGAGACCTAGCACCGAAGAAGAAAACACACTAGGAGTAGAGGTTAAGTCGTTAGAAATCATAGTGGCCTCATGTGCCGTGTCAACTACCTCACTCACTAAGTGTTGTGGCTCACTCACTCCCTCAAGGATGCTCTCACTCGTATGGTGGGTGGAGTCACTCAAATGGCGCTCAATCTCACATAGGATGTGTGGCATGCTCTCATGTGTGGGGCTAGTGGTGGTCACACTCATCCTCTCATAGGAAATGCTCTCAATGTCACGTATGGTGGAGTCACTCATGTCACTCATGGGGTGGTGGCTCTCCCACATGGCAAATGGGGCATCTCGACATATGTGGGTGCGGAGAGATGTAGGTGCAAATGTCTCCATCTTGCAGTCGCGTAGCTTGACTCGGAGTATGAGTCCAATGTGGGCGTCGTCTTCATGTTGTTGAAGAGGTTCGCTCTCGTCGCCCGTGGTCGAAGGGATGGCCCTTGCTCGACCGTCTTGTCACCGTCTTGGTGTGGGAGGCCCATATGATTTGGCACCTCATAGATCGTCTCCATGACGAAGGAGTTTCCCATGCTCGGCCATCTTCCTTGGGGGCTTCGAAGATGGAAGTGTCGCCCTCGCTTCGTGGGTGGTGCCTTGGACTTGATGAAGTCGATGTAGGCGTGCGTGGGAAGCGGCGAAGATGCCGTCGTCAAAGGCAAAGATGCCTTGAGAACACTTGGCGAAGATGCGAAGTGGTTGATGTAGCCGTAAGCGCCGTCTTGGTGGTGGTCGTCTCGCGGTCTTCCTTGTGCTTATGAAGCTTCGACTTGGCATGAAGTAGGGCTTGTTGGGACTCGTGCATTTGCGCTTGTGGAGCATCTTCATGATGATGATGTCGTTGTCGTGCTTGAGCTCGTAGTAGATGTCGTTAAATCGTCGTCGTCGTGCACATGATGCTTAGGTGACTTGTCCTTCATGGCGATGTTGATCACGAGCGTGATGGTGGTCGCCATGTAGATGTGGGCGAGGGCGATTTGCACTTGCATCTTTTCGCGCCGAAGACTTGTGGCTTGAATGTCGCCGCCTTGAAGATGACGAAGGGAAGAAGACTTGATCAAGGCCGAATCTCCTCCATCCTTGCATCTTGCTCCTCTTTATGTGCGGCAAGCTTCTTGTCGAAGTAGTCCCTTCTCCTTGCTTGGAGTGATGAATGTCGATGGAGATGTTCTCGATCGCTCTCGCAATCTTGATTGTGTGCCTTGCACTTGTCGTTGTAGATCGAAGAGGCGCTTTGGTGATGTAGTTGTTCACGCCGTCGTTGTTGTCGAAGACCGGAGATGAAATGCCTTGCCTATCCATCACAAGACTCGAGCAAATATGAGTGGGAGAAAGAAGAACTTATACCAATGTACCTTGACCGATGTTGAAAATGAATCAAGTTCACTCAAATGCGGACAATGAAATAGCACTATTGGTACCAATCCTTGTCGGTTCTCACACCTACACAAGTAAAGCTTATGGAGGAGCTCGGTGAGGATAGTGGCACAAAATTTAATGCAAAATGTTAGCAAGAGTCAATAATGTTGAAAGAGATTCACAAATTATAAGTGAAACAAATGGACCAATAGCAAAGAATGGCACATGGAAACACACACGAGATAGATAAATGGGGTCGTGCAACCAAGGAATGAGCACAAAATGTGGAATCCACGGAAGCGCTCGTGTTGCACAACTCAAGAGAGGCAGCTACACGATTGCTCAATAGGCGGATCGACACTTGTGCACAACCTATAAGATGCAAAATGGATAAACTTCTATCTCAAGTATGATATGTATGTATGGTTCGGTGTTTCTCTCAAGATGATCCAAGATGATCGGATATGACAATCTTATATGCAATGTGGTATGATGCTATGGCACTTGCTTACAAGCTCTTTGCTCTCTTTCTTTTGCTTAAAAGCTTTATTTCTTCTTTTTTTGTATGGCCAATTTTGCACAATGCACAAACCAAGATAGCAATTGTGTATATACGGAACAAACTTGAGACACAATGGATGATATGATACCAATATGATATGGTATGTATGCAATGGATGGTGTAGATCACTAATGTGCACAAGTAACGTTGCCGGCAATACTCAAATGGCTAGTCTCGATAGGCAAGTAACACAAAAGTAAGGCTAGGGGTTAACGATGCAATGGTAAGGGGAATATACAATGGAGGGATACCACGATACCAAGATGATATGGAGGTTACCGTCCGGCGATGATGAGTAGCGGTGTTCTTGATGTAGATACCAAGATGATGGAGACTCGTCCCTAAGTAGCCGAAACACCTTAGGAAACGGAAAAACCGCGAACTCAAAATCTCAAACGTCAAATGTCAAAATGGTGGTAGCGGGAATGCGGTGGTGGTTTGCACTTGGCAATGCGGAAGTGAAATGATGGGCTATACACGCGTCGGAGTTGAAGTTGCCGTCCCTAAGTAGCCGAAACACCTTAGGAGACACAAGCCACAACTCGAAAAAGCTCAATCAACTATTGGGTTAAGTTGAGGTTGTCGGAAGTGTATGGTGGGCAAGGTTATGTGGAAGTGGTGGTGGTGGTTGATGAAGAAGCAATCGTCCCTAAGTAGCCGAAACACCTTAGGAGACTCGAATCACTACTCAAACAACCACTAATGCTATGGAGAACAAAATTGGTTAGGTTGCGGAAGTCGGTGGTGGTTATCAGACGATGTGGCGGAAGCCCTAGGCAAAGATGCCAAAGTTCACAAAATTTGATGGAGTCAAATGGTGATGGTAGTATTTTTATTGGAAGGGGATGTCAATAGCTTCAAAGCGAGCTAAGAACGTCAAAATCGGACTCGGATGAATTAGTTATGGCGAAGCGGTGAAAGTTGGAAGGCTGAAACTGGCTAGGGCAGTAGTACCATTGGGGAGGCGGTAGTACCGCTTGGAGCAGGCGGTAGTACCGCTCGTGTCGGATTTCGCAAAATCTGGCTCTGGGAGGCGGTAGTGCCGCTTGGAAGGCGGTAGTACCGCTTGGAGGTGCTAAGCGGTAGTACCGCTTGGAAGAAATGATAGTACCGCTCGTGTCGGGATTTTCGCAAATCCGGATAGAAGCGCGATTTTGAGGCGAAATGGATGATTTGGGGTCAAAATTGGAGAGATTTCGTGGATGGAAAGTGGGAAACTTGGGGAATGCTAGATCCACTTGAAACCAAGCAAATCCACGGATCAAAATCAACAAAACATCATCAAAACTAACAAATCACAAAAAAATTTGGGGCTATTTTTGGTGGGGATTTTTGGTTTAGGGCGAAATCAACAAAATCAAGCTAGAAAAAGAGGGTAGGGGCTCCAAAAGCGTGATCAACGTGGCTCATGATACCATAGATGATGTAGGCGGAACCCTCGTGGGCGATCTTTCACGTTGGGGCGGATCCTACGGGGAATCACGAAGAGCGGCGGAAGAACACGAGGAAATCACGGGGAGGAGCGAGGAAAACACTCAACCAACAAGGAATCGGTCACACAAATGCTAGATCAAAGAACACAAGGGAGATACATGATTCAAGGTCAACAAAGGGCGATACAAGCGGTAGCCGTTCTTCTCCGTGAGGAGGTCTTGATGATGGTCTTCTCCGCAAAGGGAGGTCTTGAATCAAGGTGGATCTTCTCCGAAGAGGGCCTCGGTCTCTCTCGTGGAGTAGATCCGGTATGGATAATGACTCTATCTAATGAGATAAATCAACGCTAACCCTAACTAGGAGGAGGTGGAGGAGTATATATAGTGCTAAGCCACGAAGGGGTAAGTGAGGCGAAGGGGTACAGGCTCGGCCCAATACCTTTGTCTTGTGAGCAGGCGTGATCACGGAGCATCCTCGGTCATCACCATGTCAAGAGTCCGTTTGGCAAGTGACCGTGCAACCTCTACTTCTCATACATAAAGGTGAATCTTCTCCTTTACGTGTTCACTTGACACCTTCGAGGATGGTATACTACTTGACACTTGTCCGTGTGCATGCATAAGTATTGCCGGAGCTTCACGGATGTCGAGGAGGTGCAAGCGCCAAGAGCGACTACACCGTCATGAGGAAGCATGGAAGAAGGAGGAAGAGAACCTGGCGCTCGAGCAGCGGTACTACCGCCCACTCAAGCGGTACTACCGCTAAAGCCACCAAAGCGGTACTACCGCCCCTCAAGCGGTACTACCGCTCAAGCGGTACTACCGGTCATGAGCAGTACTACCGCCACTTTTGTCTTGTGACCAGAGGCCTTTGGCCTTGTATCCCTCTCCCACTTACCCCTTCGTGGCTTAGACTATAAATAGACCACCTCCACTTCATTTCTAGGGTTAGCAAATATGATAGCTCATTCTTAGGTGAGCTTTGCTCCTACCTCTACTCTTGAGAGAGAGACCCTACTCCATTGGAGGCCAAGACCTCCATCTAGGAGAAGATCTGCGGGATATATCATCAAGACCCCTCTTGGGCGGACCCCTTCAAGACCTCCTCACGGAGATGAACTCTACCTTGTATCTTTCCCTTTGTTGTTCATGTACCTTGTGATCTTGTGTGTTTGATTGTCTAGTGGATGTGTCATTGGACTTGTTCTTGAGTGTTTCCCTTGTGATTTCTCCCGTTCTTCCCGTGTTCTTCGTATTTCTCCGTGGGATCCTCAAGCGTGAAAGATCGGCGCTATAGGGTTCCACCTACATCATCTATGGATCGAGCTTAGGTTGATCACGTTTTTGGAGCCCTACCCTCTTTTTCTAGCTTGATTTTGTTGATTTGATCCTAAATCGAAAATCCCCACCAAAATAGCCCCAAATTTTTGTGATTTGTTAGTTTTGATGATGTTTTGTTGATTTTGATCCGTGGATTTGCTTGGTTTCAAGTGGATCTAGCATTCCCCAAGTTTCCCCACTTTCCATGCAAATCTCTCCAATTTTGACCTGAAATCATCCATTTCCGCTTCAAAATCGCTACCGGTTGCGAAAATCGACCTACCGCTTGTACTACCGCCTCCTCGATGGTACTACCGCCTAGCCAGTTTCAGCCTTCCGACTTTCACCGTTTGGCCATAACTAATTCATCGAGTCCGATTTTGGCGTTCTTTAGCTCGTTTTGAAGCTATGACATCCCCTTCCATAAAAATACTTCCACCACCATTTGATGATGAGGACATCAATACCATTGTTACACCCACAGCCCCTCTTGCTACATATCTTGGACCAATTACTAGAGCTGCATGCGCCAATTAAATTATCAGTACTTTCGTTTCTTGGTAATGATTCTAATGTTCATGAGAATATGATGCTGCCTAAATTGGATACATTTGTTTTGCTTACAAATGAAGGCCCTAGCTTGGAGAAGGATGGACATTGGAGCAAGAACAAGCATGGAGATAATGCCATGCGCAAAGAGAACAAACGGAGTTACAAGTGATGATTTCAGGACTTTGAAGCCACCATAATGGATGCATGAAGCCTTGGACGAAATATACAAGATGCTACTTCATAAATGTCGTCGAGGCTATTCTGGTCTTCGTCACCTTATTAGTGGGCCAGGCCCATGTAATTTCAGAAATACTTAAGTATAGGCTGTTTTTAGAGTCCGTATGTGTGGGGAAACAAGAGTTAGGGTTGATTTGGACCCCTCCACCAAGGGCCACGAAATTCCCCCTCTTCCTCCATATATACAGCCCTTAGGGCACCGTTTAGACCTTGGGTTTTGTTTAGATTAAAAGTTAGCCATAGCTGCAACTTGGCGTGCCGTTTGTGTTCAGCGACCGGACAAAGGCGTCACAGAACCCCACCTTGATCAATAAAGCTTTCATCTTATATTCATAATATCCAGATTGCAATCTCAGTTTCTTGCTTGTTCTTCGTTTGCTCGCGAGAAAGCAGACCCTCGTGGTCAGGTTGATGCGTGCTCGGCGTGGTCAATAACCTCTCGGAGTTGGTTTAGCGATTGCTAAGCGCGGCGTCCTCGCCGTTAAGTAGTCGGATCGTCAAAGTCGACTTCCTCCAAAGCGAAACCCAACATCTCATCGAAAGGCAGGACACCTTTGCCTCTATCAAGTGGTATCAGATTTTCAGGTTGCTCGGTGAGATTTTACAGTTTTTAAATAGATTAGATCGAGTCATTCTTCATACCTAAAGTCCACGAAAAAGCCACAAAAAAAAATTAGGGTTAGTTCATCATATCCGAACCAATCTGAGCCTTTGCATAATCTTTGGCATCTTTGCCTAGGGCTTCCACCACATCCTCCGCATAACCACCACCGACTTCCGCAACCTAGCCAATTTTGTTCCCCTTTGCATTTGAGGTTGTTTGAGGTGTGATTCGAGTCTCCTAAGGTGTTTAGGCTACTTAGGGACGGTTGCATCTTCATCAACCACCACCACCACCATAACTTCCGCATAGGCTTGCCCACCATACACTTCCGACAACCCAACTTAACCGAATAGTTGTTTGAGCTTGTTTGAGTTGTGGCTTGTGTCTCCTAAGGTGTTTCGGCTACTTAGGGACGGCAACTTCAACTCCGACACGTGTATAGCCCATCATTCCACTTCCGCATTATGAAGTGCAAACCACCACCGCATTCCGCTACCACCATTTGACATTTGTCATTTGAGATTTTGAGTTCGCGGTTTTCCGTTTCCTAAGGTGTTTGACTACTTAGGGACGAGCCTCCATCATCTTGGTATCTACATCAAGAACACCGCCACTCATCATCATAAAGGGCGGTAACCTCGACGACACCATTGTATATTCCCTTGCAAATTGCATTGATAACCCTAGCCCATTTTGCGTTACTTGCCTATCGAGACTAGCCATTTGAGTATTGCCGGCAAGCGTTACTTGTGCACATTAGTGATCTACACCATCCATTGCATACATACCATATCATCTTGCTATCATCATATCATCTTGTGTCACAAGTTTGTTCCGCATACACAATTGCTATCTTGGTTTGTGCATTGTGCAAAGTGGCCATAAAAAAAAGAAATAAAGCTTTTAAGCAAAAGAGAAAAAGCAAAAGCTTGTAAGCAAGTGCCATAGCATCATACCACATTGCATATAAAATTATCATATCCGATCATCTTGGATCATCTTGAGAGAAACACGGGACCATACATACATAGCATACTTGGGATAGAAGTTTATCCATTTTGCATCTTATAGGTTGTGCACAAGTGTCGTATCCGCCTATTGAGCAATCGTGCTAGCGTCTCTCTTGAGTTGTGCAACACGGCGTTTTGGTGGATTCCACATTTTGAGCTCATTCCTTGGTTGCGGCCCCATTTATCTATCCGTGTGTGTGTTTCCGTGTGCCACATATTGCTATTGGTCTACTTGTTTCGCTTGCGAATTTGTGAATCTCTTTCAACATTATTGACTCTTGCTAACATTTTGCATCAAATTTTTGTGCCACTATCCTCACCGAGCTCTACCATAAGCTTTACTTGATAGGTGTGAGTGAACAAGTCCGGTACCAATTCCACTATTCTTTCATCTCACATTGAGTGAAACAGGATACATCCTCAACTTTGGGAAAAGGTAACTTGGTATTGTTTATCTCATTTCCTACTCACCTCTACTCGAGTCTTGTGATGGATAGGCAAGGCATTTCACCTTCGGTCTACAACAACAACGACGAGTTCGATGCCACGAACAACAACTACGACACCAAGATGCAAGCTAAAATGGAGGAGATCAAATCCTCATCAAGTCCTACAAGCGATCTTCCTCATCTTGAGAAGGCGCTCAAGAGCACATCCTTCCGGCGACCATCTCCGGCAACATCACATCGGCATCGACACCATCATCAACAAAACGTGAAGGTCAAGAGCTCAACATCAACAACCGCTCAGCGACTTCACCATCTCCCTTGGCATCTTAAGCCAAGCGACTTCAAAGGCATCTTCGCCCGGATATTGGCATCTTCGCCAACAAGCACCCCAAGACTACGCTCAAGAGAAGCTCCCCAAGCTCAAGTCCGCGACTTCCACGAGCTACTCGACCTCGACATCGACCACGAGATTCCTTTCTATGGGACTCAAGAACCGAGAGTACCTCGAGTGGGAAGCGATTGATGGACGACTACCTCAAGCTACATCAAGTTCCTCCGAAGATCAAGTGAAGTGCGCCACAAGAAACTTCCACGACTACGCCTCGACATGGTGGCTTCACACACCTTGGTGCTACGAGATGAGTTGGCCCAAGATGAAGAGAGCTTTGCGGCGAGTTCGTGCCTCCAACCTACGGAACAACCGGCGCCAATTGGAGAACACCATCCAAGGATCCAAGTCCATCGTAGCGTACTTCAAGGAGATGAAGATTGCCTTCTGACGAGCAGGCGTGGGCGACCCCATGTCAATGAAGTTCCACTTCATGATGGGATTGCACAATGACATCTCAAGACCATCTTCCTCGAGAACTTCAAGTCCATCGGCGACTACTACATTGGTGCTCTCAAGGCGGAACAAGAATTCATGAAGGCCAAGGCTTCTCCACCCCAAGCACACTTGGCGGTGACCAAGCTCTCGACAAGCATGAGGCTAGTACCACCACGATGTCCAAGCCGACAAGCTCCAAGGCGATGCTCCCAAGTGCAACTTCACGCCATCCCTCTTTGTGGCATTGATGATGCGAGTCTACCTTGACTCTTTTTCAAGATGTTGCGGAGACAAGTACAACTACGGAGACCTTCAAGGACCAAGCTTTGGAGGCAAGGGACAAGGTGGCAAGCAAGGATGATGCTTCCATCTTTGGGGCGAGTGATGATGTGCCATCTTGGCCTTCATCCATGGCGGCGACGATGAGATGGTTGAGTATTTCACCGACCACGGCGACGTATGATGACTTGAGTGACTTGTGCCACCATATTGAGAGTGAGTGGCGTCACCACTAGCCCCATATATGACGAGTTGCCCCAATTCTCATGTGAGGAGAGCCATAACCACCACTTGAGTGAGATGGTGACTCCACCATACGAGTTTGAGTGCACCTATTTTGAGGGGTGAGTGAACCACCACATAGAGAGAGTGAGATAGTTGATAGGTCATGTGAGGCCACTTTCAACACTAACGACTTGAACTCTACCTCTATTGTGTCTTCTCATTTGGTGCTAGGTCCCATTTATGATGTGCGCCGATCCTCGGCGACTTCGTCCTCCCTTTGGACAAGGCGATGGCCATGGTGGACTATGATGCACCCCCACATGGTTCCATCAAGATGAAGATGACCACCATTTGGTCTTTCCCACCTCACCTACACCACTTGAGTGGAATGACAAAGGTAACATAGGTGACGGTGATGCTCTAGTCCCACTAGTGGACATTCTTGACATTGATTGCTTGCATGATGTTGATCACCCTATTGACATGCTTCATTCTAGTATGATTTCCCCATGTGATGATTTGCCCATTTATGATGAATATGATGATTCTCATGTGGAGTCTATTAATTGTGATGCCATGTTACATAGGATTTCTTGTGACAATTCTTTAGGTCACATCATGTTTGCTAATCCACTTGACTTGTCATATGCTATGCATGAGATCCATCATATGTCTTATTTGCAATCTCTTCATAGTGACTATGCATATTGATAGAGGCGAGGGTGTCCCGATCTTTCGATGAGATGATAACTATCGATTTGGTGGAGTCGACTTTGACGATCCGACTACAAACGTGCACGACGTTGCGCCTTAGCAATCGCTAAACCAATGATGAGGACATCAATACCATTGTTACACCCACAGCCCCTGCTGCTATACATACTGGACCAATTACTAGAGCTCGCGCACGCCAATTGAATTATCAGGTACTTTCGTTTCTTGGTAACGATTCCAATGTTCATGAGAATATGATGCTGCCTAAATTGGATACATTTGTTTTGCTTACAAATGAAGGGCCTACCATGGACAAGAAAGATGAACCTTGGAGCAAGCTCAAGCATGGAGATGTTGGCATGCGCAAGGAGAACAAACGGAGTTACAAGTGATGATTCAGGACTTTGAAGCCACCCTAATGAGTGCATAAGGCCTTGGACGAAATATACAAGATGCCACTTCATAATATTAGTCCATAGGCTATTCTAGGTCTTCGTCACCTTATTATTGGGCCAGGCCCATGTAATTTCGAAATACTTAAGTATAGGCTGTTTTAGAGTCCGTATGTGTGGGGAAACAAGAGTTAGGGTTGATTTGGACCCCTCCACCAAGGACCACGAAATTCCCCCCTCTTTCTCCATATATACAGCCCTTAGGGCACCGTTTAGACCTTGGGTTTTGTTTAGATTAAAAGTTCGCCATAGCTGCAACTTGCGCGTGCCGTTTGTGTTCAACGACCGGACAAAGCGTCACAGAACCCCACCTTGATCAATAAAGCTTTCATCTTATATTAGCAATATCCTGATTGCAATCTCAGTTTCTTGCTTGTTCTTCGTTTGCTCGCAGGAAGCAGGCCCTCGTGGTCGGGTTGATCGTGCTCGGCGTGGTCAATAACCCTCGGAAGTTGGTTTAGCGATTGCTAAGTAGCGACGTCTCGCTGCGTTAGTAGTCGGATCGTCAAGGTCGACTCCCACGAAGCGATAGCTACCATCTCATCGAAACATCGGGACACCTTTGCCTCTATCAACCAATCTCCTTGGGTTCTTGGCGATGCGGAAGCACGATCAGCTGACCACGAAGGTCTATTCCTGCAAGCAATCGAAGAGCGAGCAAGAATATGATAAAGCAATCTGAATATTGCGAATATATATAAGTAATAATAATGGTGGGGATCCGTGGCGGTCTTGGTGCAGTCGTTGGACACAAGCAACTACAAGTTGCAATGGCTAACTTTAACTAAACAAATCCCAAAAAACTACTAGATGGATCTACTTATATAGGAGCAAGGGGTGGCGGCCAAGGAGGTGGGAGGACGTCCCAAGGCAGCCTAAAACTAACCCTAGGTCGTACAAGGCCAATGGGCCCAAGCGGAGGTGGCGTAACACCTTTGGACTTGTAGTTTGACTCGGATTCTGCTGCAGCATCAGATTGTTTCGTCTATAACTCAACGCTCCGGACGGATTTTAAGGTGATTCCAATTGGGTTGGAAAATGCACGAAATCTATTTTCCAACAAAAAGAATCAACCAATTTGGAGTCCGTATGAAAAGTTATAGACGTTTTGAGTCAGGTATGTCTGTGCGGTCCGAATCTGAGTCCAGAACGTGAGAGACTTGGACTCTATCTTCTCTTGGGCCAAAAGTGACGTGAGAGAACTTTTTGAACAGCAGGTAAACATCTCTTTCTCCCTTATCTTCATATGTGGATTGTACAAATGTCCCATACACCTGCAATTAGACAAAACACAAAAGTATGTGAAGTATTTTTGTTCTGGATAACATAAATATATTATTGAATAGTTTGCACTAGAAATCACCTGAGAAATATGCATGTATGCAATATTTTTGGTCTCATCCAAGGTAGTCATGTCCTCATCACATATGCCATTAAAATAAACCCAATTTGCACATATGTCATAGATGACAAGCCCATGGTTATTGGCATTTGTTTTTCTTGTGATGATATTGATATGCTCCCTTTGCATCCTTTATCTCATATGCCATGCCATGCCCTCCTAACCCGGATATGCATTGTTTTGGATGTTGTCCATTTTCTCCATGTGATGTTTCGCTATTGCTCATGAGGAGGCCCCATAGTATCCTCATACATGTTAGGAGAATTTGATCCATCCCATTCATTGCATGATACCCATACTTGTGTGCACCACATGCTCCCCATGAATGAAAATGCTATCGATCGCCATATACTTGCACTCTCAATTTGTGTACCCATCGTGTCATACATAATAACTATTCTTTCATGATGGATGACATGTTCTTATACCATGCATCAAATTTCTTTGGCGATGCTTATCTTGTGCTAACTCACCGTGCACATACACATCATGATGGGTGATGTGTACATTTACCACGCACAATTTCTTTGGTTTGTGTCTCTTTTGTGTAGGTACCCATGAATACTTGTCAAACTCGCAATCCACGAGTTGACAAAGCGAGCTCTAGAGAGCAATGATGACTTGGGATCCCATGGATTGCCTTTCCACCGCTCACTTGGCGCAAACACTTGGCGCATTTCTTTTACATGGCCCTCGCATGGTTATGGGTAGTTGTCCATTATATATTCTTTGCCCATCTTGCCATGTTCACTTTGCATGATATGCCCATTCCTATGCCTTTGCTATGCATTTGTGACCCATGCTTTGCATTACACATGATGATTGATTCTAGTACTTGTATCTGTATTTGCAAGCGTGGTGGAGATATTGTTTGTTATTGCCATGATTGCTTTGTGCCCCATGCCTATGATGACACTATGATCTTGCTTTGTGTTCGTGCTTGCGATATGTCATGTTCATTTTCTTTGCCTATTATTTGCTCACATGACATGATTGCCATGATTTCTTCTAGTGTGTTGCATCTTCGCTCCACTAGTTTGCGACTTGATTACTATGCTTGCTTATGTTGCATCACCATTTCATGCGGTTGATGACAACCATCTATATGCTTTGCACATGATTCATATTGCTTCTTGTCATATATCTCTATGTGTTGCCTCCCTCATGCTAGATGATTTGCCATGTATTGAGTGCAACAATGATTCTCTTCTTGCTCATGAGATTGCCCCATAGCATTCGCATATATTTGGAGATTTTGACATAATTCTTGTGAAGCATGCTTGTCTTACTTGTTTGCACCATATACCTAGTGCCATGAATATTGCCATTGTTGCATCATATTACTCATGCACTTGTCCTTCTAATGGTTTTGTGCAAAGATGAGAACCATCATGATGGATGATGTGTTTATCTACCATGTGCATCGTTCTTTGTTTTGTTGTGTGCATGTGTAGGATACTTGGACTTTGTGTCGACTTCCACTTCACGTGAGTTGACCATTCGAGCTCTTGAGGCGAGCCTCATACATTCTACCACGACTCGCTTCTACACGTATTTGCTTCCACTTGGCATTGTGAAGAATGCACAAGGACATGCCTTCAAGGTGACATCCTTCTTGAGCTTTGATATTGTGGATCATACTTCATGTGTTGCTTGCACCATTTGCGCATGTGCGAGATATTACTTTCACCCATGATTGCCACATTTCCATGCTTCATGACATATATACCTTGTGTGTTGCATCCAATTCTTGGATTACTTTCTCCTATCACATGTTTGGTTGCAACAATGTCATTCCTTCCCATATGCCAAGTCACATTGATTGCTACATGCTTGACTTGATTGCCTCACACATGATGAACAATTGCTCTTTCTATTGTGTTGAGTGCCACAATATATTCACTACACCCTATGCACATTATGCTTGGATTGTCTTGCACTTGACCCATGTGTTTAGACACTTCATTTTATTTGGTGTTGTGAATACTTCCTATACCTACCATCGACCATTTGTCGGCGCTTTATACATGATTGCTATGATCTTGAGGTAAATGCTTATTCTCTTGTCACATATTTGCATCACTACCTCACGTTTACATGTTTGTTTCCATGATGACCTTGATTTTGATCAATTCATATGCTTACATACCATGTCACAATCCTTTGTCACACCCTATGCTATGCTTGATGGCGACACTTGTTTGGTGAATCACCTCTTGAATGCTTGGTTTTGCACTAACGCTAACCACATTTGTTTTCAAGTGTTTGTTCCATTTGCTCCTTTTGAAGGAATCACAAGGCGGTGTGACATTGGAAGTGCCCATTCGAGCTTCAAGATGACAAGTACTTGGTGATCGTCCACTTCAACAATGACGCTATCTCTTTCCCATGGTGATTTGGTCTTGATCCGAGGTCGGATCTTTCCCAAGGGAGGGATGATGCGGAGCATCTCTGATCATCACCATGTCAAGAGTCCGTTTGGCAAGTGACCGTGCAACCTCTACTTCTCATACATAAGGTGAATCTTCTCCTTTACGTGTTCACTTGACACCTTCGAGGATGGTATACTACTTGACACTTGTCCGTGTGCATGCATAAGTATTGTCGGAGCTTCACGGATGTCGGGAGGAGTGCAAGCGCCAAGAGCGACTACACCGTCATGAGGAAGCATGGAAGAAGGAGGAAGAGAACTGGCGCTCGAGCAGCGGTACTACCGCCCACTCCAAGCGGTACTACCGCTAAGGCCACCAAGCGGTACTACCGCCCCTCAAGCAGTACTACCGCTCAAGCGGCACTACCGGTCATGAGCCAGTACTACCGCCCTGCTGTCTTGCAGCCTTGGGCCTTTGGCTTGTATCCCTCTCCACTTACCCCTTCGTGGCTTAGACTATAAATAGACCACCTCCACTTCATTTCTAGGGTTAGCAAATATGATAGCTCATTCTTAGGTGAGCTTTGCTCCTACCTCTACTCTTGAGAGAGAGACCCTACTCCATTGGAGGCCAAGACCTCCATCTAGGAGAAGATCACTGGGATATATCATCAAGACCCCCTCTTGGGCGGACCCCTTCAAGACCTCCTCACGGAGATGAACTCTACCTTGTATCTTTCCCTTTGTTGTTCATGTACCTTGTGATCTTGTGTGTTTGATTGTCTAGTGGATGTGTCATTGGACTTGTTCTTGAGTGTTTCCCTTGTGATTTCTCCCGTTCTTCCCGTGTTCTTCGTATTTCTCCGTGGGATCCTCAAGCGTGAAAGATCGGCTATAGGGTTCCACCCTACATCAGGCGGTAGTACCGTTCTTGGTGATAGTACCGCTTGAAAACTTCAGTGGTAGTACCGCTTGGTGGTGATAGTACCGCTCTGGGCCGTTCGATCTCGAAGTTTGTCGGACTTTGTGGAAGTGGAGGCGGATGTAGGCGGTAGTGCAGCTTGGGATGATAAGCGGTAGTACCGCTGGGCACAAGCGATAGTACCGCTTGTTCAGCTTCTTCTTCCTTCTCCTCTTCCATGCTTGGCCTTGGTCCTTGGATCCTCCATGGTCGTCTCGGTTGTACTGAGTGTATGCAAGGTCCATGCATGAGGTAGTAGCCATGTCTCACATGTGGAAAGTGACGGTTCAAAGAGGAGTGAGTTCACCTTGTGCCCTATGGCGAATAGTCGAGGTCTCATCTCTTGTATCCTTGGGGCTTGGAGAGTAGTCGGAGTGTACATGGTGATGAACGTGGGATGCTCCGCATCAAACCGTCTCATCAAGAGCCAAGAGGGCCCATGACACGAGCTAGAGCTAGAGCTCTCGAGAACGAGGTGACCTCCTTCCTTATTGATATCACATATGATACACTCGAGACATGGCTACTACCTAAGTCCGATATGCTATGCATGATTAGGTGTCAAGGGGAACCTCCCGAGGATGCACGTGAAGATGGACAAGCCGCCAAATCCATGAATGAAGAGAACCAACGGAGACGGGCAAGATCACCTTCCAGGCCCCGGACATCCGGCCCCTGGAGCATCTACCTCAGCATCAGCCAAGCTGGCCAAGCCTACAGGGCCCGGACATCCAACGTCCAAGCCCGGACATCCGGAACCCAGCCCGGATATCCGGCCTGAAGCCCGGAAATCCGGCACCTCTCACACGATTCGGCAGAAACAGTCGACACAGCCCGGACATCCGGCCGGGTAGCCCGGACATCCGGCGCCTCGCGAAGGCCCGGACATCCGGCCTCCCCTGCCTGCGTGCAGTGTATCCGGCACAAGTCCCAGGTACCCCTTCGCCCCCGAGACTATATATACTTCATCCCCTTCCTCTTTCTAGGGTAGCATTGGATTAGCTCATATTTTGTGTGAGAGCCTTTGCTCATCCACTTGGCTACTTCTCCTCGGGCTCGGGACCTCTGGCGAAGATCCCCAAGCGGATTCAAGACCCCTTCTAGGGTGGACCCCATCAAGGCCTCCTCACGGAGAAGAACGGCTACCGTTTGTATCTTTCCTTTGTTGATCTTGAATCTTGTGCCACCTTATGTGATCGGTGATCTAGCACTTGTGTGATTGATCTCTTGTTGGTTTAGTGATTTCTCTCTCGTTTCCTCCGTGTTTCCCTCTTGTTCTCCCGCGTGTTCTTCATGAGTCCCCGTAGGATCCGCTCTAACGTGAAAGATCATCCAGGTAGGGTTCCGCCCTACATCATCTATGGTATCATGAGCCACGTTGATCACGTTTTTGGAGCCCCTACCCCTCTTGTTCTAGCTTGATTTGGTTGTTTTTGTCCTAATTCCGAAAATTCCCCACAAAAATAGCCACAATTTTTTTTGTAATTTGTTAGTGTGATGAAGTTTTGTTGGATTTGATCCGTGGATTTCGTGTGTTGCAGGTAGATCTAGCATTCCCCCATCTTTTCCACAATTTCCATCCTCAAAATCGCCCGAATTTTGCCCCGGATTTGACCTCTCCACGCGGTGTTCATCGAGTTCGTCCACGGACCCAGAGCCCGGACATCCGGCCCGAACAGCCCGGACATCCGGCACCGGACATCCGGCTTCCAGCCGAAATCCGGCTCTGGTAGCATCAATCCCCATCCACCACCCGTTCACGCCTAACTTCGCCAAATTTTGTCCGTGCCCACATACACTTCCACTTACCTCCACCACTTCGCATAACACCACCATAGCCTTTCCACTACCAATTCCGACAATGTTGCCAAATTTTGCTTTGAGAATTTGAGTTGGGGTTTCCGTATCCTTTTGTGTTTGGCTATCTAGAGTGCGGTTCAACATCAACATCACCACGCTCATCTTCACCAAGGACGGTAACATCGTCGACATCTTTGTCATTACTTGCAATTGCATTGATAACCATGATAGCCCATCTTTTGCGTTGCTTACCCATCGAGACTAGCCATTGAGTACTGCCGGCAACGTGACTTGTGCACATTAGTGATCATACTCCATAGCATACATACCATACCAAAGTGGTGCATATCTTAGCATCAACTTATGTGTCACAAAGTTGTCATCGCATACACCATTGCTATCTTGGTTAGTGAAGTTTTGCATGAGAAAAGAGCTCAAAGAAAAGAGCCAATCAAGCTTTTAAGCAAAAGAGGAAGATAAGCAAAGAGCTTATGAGTAAGAACCATAGCATCATACAACATTAAGATTGTCATACTTGATCATCTTGGATCAACACATCGAAACACCATACATATAGCATACTTGGGATAGAAGTCGTTGCATTTTTGCTTAGTAGGTTGTGCACAAGTTCGTATCCGCCTATTGTGCAATCGTGCTAGCGTCTCTCTAGTGTTGTGCAACAAGAGCATCTTGGTGAATTCCACATTTTGGCTCATCCTTTGATAGAGGCAAAGGTGTCCCGTCTTTCGATGAGATGTGGTTTTCGCTTTGGAGGAAGTCGACTTTGACGATCCGACTACAAGCGTCTTGAGGGCGTCGCGCCTTATATGTCGCTAAACCAACTCCGAGAGGTTATTGACCACGCGGAGCACAATCAACCTGACCACAAGGTGCATTTCCTGCAGACAAGCGAAGAACAAGCAAGAAACTGAGATTGCAATCTGGATATTGCGAATATAAGATGAAAGCTTTATTGATCAAGGTGGGGTTACTGTGGCGCCTTTATGCAGTCGTTGAACACAAGCGAAATGCTGCGAAGTTGCAGCTATGGCGAACTTTTAATCTAAACAAAACCCAAGGTCTAAGCGGTGCCCTAAGGGCTGTATATATGGAGGAAGAGGGGGGATTTCGTGGCCCTTGGTGGAGGGTCGAAATCAACCCTAACTCTTGTTTCCCCACACATACGGACTCTAAAACAGCCTATACTTAACTATTTCAAAATTACATGAGCTGGGCCAATAATAAGGTGTGCAGCACCTAGAATAGCCTATGGGCGAATATTATGAAGTGGCATCTTGTATATTTCGTCCAAGGCCTCATGCACTCATTAGGGTGGCTTCAAAGTCTGGAATCATCACTTGTAACTCCGTTCTTGTTCCCCTTAGCATGCCAACATCTCCATGCTTGAACTTGCTCCAAGGTTCATCTTTCTTGTCCATAGTAGGCCCTTCATTTGTAAGCAAAACAAATGTATCCAATTTAGGCAGCATCATATTCTCATGAACATTGGAATCGTTACCAAGCGAAAGTACACGATAATTCAATTGGCGTCTTGTGAGCTCTAGTAATTGGTCCAGTATGTATAGCAGCAGGGGCTGTGGGTGTAACAATGGTATTGATGTCCTCATCATCCTTGGTTGCATAACCCCATATTATCTATTTGCGTGTGTGTTTCCGTGTACCATATCTTGCTATTGGTCTACTTGTTGCATTTGCAAATTTATGAATCATTTCCAACATTATTGAGTCTCACTTACAATTGCATCAAATTTTATGCCACCATCCTAACCGAGCTCCACCATAAGCTTTTATTTTTGTAGGTGTGAGAACCGACAAGAATCGGTACCAAGAGTGATATTTCATTGTCCGCATTTGAGTGAACTTGATTCATCTTCAACATCGGTCAAAGGTACATTGGTATAAGTTCTTTTCCGTTCTACCACTCACATTTTGCTTGGAATGATGGATAGGCCAAGTACATCTACCAACCCACTCTTCATCGAGCAAGGCGGCGACATGTCATCATATGTCACCAAGAGCCACCTCTTTGGTACTGTAAGCGTTGCACCAAGAACAACAAGCAATGGCGACCGCGCCGACAACCTCGCCACCGACTTGCGACTCTCCGAGCAGCGTACAAGGAACTACTTCGACAACAAGTTCGGCGCTCACAAGCAAGAAAATGATGCAAGAATGGGCGAGATCCGCGCTTTGATGAGAAACGGCATCATTCAACTTCTTCATCATCAAAGGCGGACCGCTCAGTCGACACTCCGGCGACACCTTCTATGACTCAAGTACACCTACTTGAACACTCTTCGTCGTGCGCTCGCCACGACCGTCATGCATCTCGCAACCCGCTACATGACAAGCATTCACAAGAGCAAGTTGATGATCAAGTTCCTCGTCCTCAATCAAACCAAGAGGCTTTTGCCCAAGCTTAAAATTGTAAGTGCATCTAGTGCCCTTAGTGATTTTGGTGTATTGAAGACTTATAGGTTAAATAACTGATGCGTTTGTAAGTGTACACAGGTCTATAAGTCTATGAGGAGTTTGATATTTCTGAGAGAAAATCGACCCTAAAATGAATTTCTTCATTTGAAGAATTTGATATTCGAAGACTTTACGAAGACTTTGAAAGTGAAGAAATTGGTGTGATTACGAAGACTTGGTAATCGCTTGAGGAATATGAGCGTGAAGACTTTTGTTTTCGTAGCTTCATTTTCTCTTTCTTGAGTCATAGGAAACACCGTCTTTGTTAAAGAAATTCGAGGAAATACTAAGGAAAAATTTCCATTTGATGCTCAACTCATAATCCTACACCTACCAATCCCTTGAGTGAAGCTTTTGGAAATCTCATACAGATTCAGTCAATTTCTTGATGATAGAGCGAAGCTCTTACAGTCCTTTGAGAATTTATTCTGCGAGGAGTTAAAATTCGCCAGTCTTGAATTGCCTACCGATGAGGAACATGATAATACGAGAATTTGATGTTCAAATTTCCGACCGTTCTTTATCTTTGCATGGCTGTCCCAAATATCTTATCCACCTAACGGTCATATCATTGAAGGGCATTTATGTCTTATCATGTCGGGCTGCTCCCTAGGCTATAAATAGCCGCCCCTACAACCACTAGTTGGTTGGCTGCTCGAAGAACTTGACACTTGTCATTTGAGAGCAACCCATCCTCACGAGGAATTTGAGTGAAAATCATCAAGTGAGGAAAAACCCAAAGTGAGGAAAAACCCAAAACCAAACCCCAACAAACCCAAAGTGATTGAGCATCTTGAAGAAATTGATCCAGCGTGGATCCGGCGCTTTTACCTTTGAAGACTGTGCTTCTTCCAGACGGTTAGGCGTCACGGTCTAGAAACATCCAAGAGGAATTGTGGATCGCCGAGTGACCAAGTATGTGAAGGTTTGGAAGTCGCTGAAGACTTACCACAGTGATTGGGCGAGTCTGCGTGACCTTAGTTCAAGGAGAATCTGGTGAGGACTTGGTGTCTGAGCTGCGTGCTTTCGATGGTGGGTGTCGGGACTCGTGTCCTCGAGTTTAAATACTCGGCCGCTCAACAGGACGTACAAGCGGGGCAGCAGTTGGGAACTGGTCTACCAAATCATTGTCTTCACCAACATAACTGGTTCTATTTCCTCAACCCTTTCATTTCCTCATTCTTGTGTTGAGTGTTTGTCATATCTGTGTTTGAAGACTTTGGTGAAGACTTTCCCAATTTCCTCGGTTCAATTTCTTGATCTGTTTGTCTTCATCTAGTGTTATCCTGTGATTACGCTTTACGTACTCTGTGATTGTCTTCATTTCATCATGATGACTATGCTTATGTCTGT
Source organism: Aegilops longissima (assembly GCA_021605205.1). Lineage (NCBI taxonomy): Eukaryota > Viridiplantae > Streptophyta > Magnoliopsida > Poales > Poaceae > Aegilops > Aegilops longissima. Next base: position 59,878 of record JAHIAM010000613.1, read on the forward strand.
TATGCTTACTTGAGTACTTATTCCGCTGCATGTATTTCTTAGCTAAGGAATTTCCTCACGGCAAATTCCTCGGTGAAGAATTTGTAAAATCATAAAATCGCCTATTCACCCCCCTCTAGTCGATATAGCACTTTCAATTGGTATCGAGCAAGGTACTCCCTTGTTACGTGTGATTTAGTTTAACCACAGGTTTTAGTTATGTCGACCGCGAGGTATGATCAAGGTCTCGGCGGGGTGTCCTACCTTGATGGGACGGACCACCCTCTTGGAAGAACAAAATGCGAATGCATCTTGAAGCAATTGACAACGATCTACGGTATGTTGTGACAAAGGTGTTTCCTCAGTCACACCCTCTCGAATGATCTTGATGTGAAGAGATTCAAGCAACTCGATTCTCAAGCGAAGAATATCATATGTGGCCATTTGAGCAAAGGTCAATATGGAAGAGTGAGTGCTTTGGAATCTGCCAAACTCATACAGGACGAGGCTGTCCAAAGTAAATGAAGGTGTTTCAACTCAGCGTGACTCTCGAGTTGATGTTCTTGAATCTCTTCAACGCTTCAAAAGACTCGACCACGAAAATGTTCAACAAACCTTGATCGCCTCTTGACATCTCAAATGAGCTTCAAGCCTTGGGTGCTTGACATCACCGACCATGAGGTGGTGAAGAAATTACTAAGATCGCTTGATTCCTCATTTGACACTCATGCGATGATACAAGAACGAGCTGACTACAAGTCTCTTGATCCTGCTGATATCCTCGAAGGCTAAATACTCACGAGTTCGACTTCTGAAAAGAGATCTCTATGGTTACGGCTATGGAAGAACCGTGCCACGAAGGCCAAGGCTGAATCTGAATCGAGAGTGAAGAATCTGGTAGTAGCCTTGGAGATCTGAAGAATTTGGCGAGGAGCTAGCCTTTGCTCGTGAAGAAATTCAGAAATTCACAAGGCGTGGTCGTTTTGGAAAATCCTCAAGCGATGATTCCTCATCTAGTGACTATAGCGAAGACTTTGCCACAAATGCAAGAAACCTGGTCACTATATCCAAGATTGTCCTCGATGGGAAAAGGAATTGAAGAAGAAGAAACACAAGGATTACGGTTACGATGGCGTGAAGAAGAAGAAGAAATCATCAAAATCTTCATCATCAAAATCCTCAAAGCCTTCTTCTCACAAGAAGAGCAGCTCCAAAAGGCTCGGGCATTCATTGGCAAGGAAATGGACTCTGAAGCTGAATCGAGGAAAATGAGGAAGAGGAGGAGTCGAAGAATCCGAATCTGGTGTGGCTAGTCGGCTCTTGCTACGCCTATGTTAGCAAGTCCATCTTCAACAACTGAAAGCCGACTCCGTCAACAAACACGATGAGGAAAATGATGACTACGCTCCCACCTATTGCTTCATGGAAAAAGGTGCTAAGGTACTCAATTTCACCTCCTCTGAATCTAGTGAAAATGAATCGATGAGGTACAAGATGCTACTTCATAAATGTCGTCGAGGCTATTCTAGTGCTCACGTCACCTTATTAGTGGGCCAGGCCATGTAATTTCAAATACTTAAGTATAGGCTGTTTTTAGAGTCCGTATGTGTGGGGAAACAAGAGTTGGGTTGATTTCACCAAGAACCAGACGAAATTCCCCCCTCTTCCTCCATATATACAGCCCTTAGGGCACCGTTTAGACCTTGGGTTTTGTTTAGATTAAAAGTTAGCATATAGCTGCAACCCGGCGTGCTTCGTTTGTGTTCAACGACCGGACAAAGCGTCAAGAACCCCACCTTGATCAATAAAGCTTTCATCTTATATTCGCAATATCCAGATTGCAATCTCAGTTTCTTGTTCTTCGTTTGCTGCGGAAACAGACCCTCGTGGTCGGGTTGATCGTGCTCGGCGTGGTCAATAACCTCTCGGAGTTGGTTTAGCGATTGCTAAGTAGCGTCCTCGCTGCGTTAAGTAGTCGGATCGTCAGTCGACTTCCTCCAAAGCGAAACCCAACATCTCATCGAAGGCAGGACACCTTTGCCTCTATCAAGTGGTATCAGATTTTCAGGTTGCTCGGTGAGATTTTACAGTTTTAAATAGATTAGATCGATCATTCTTCATACCTAAAGTCCACGAAAAAGCCACAAAAAAATTAGGGTTAGTTCATCATATCGAACCAATCTGAGCCTTTGCATAATCTTTGGCATCTTTGCCTAGGGCTTCCACCATCCTCCGCATAACCACCGACTTCCTTAACCTAGCCAATTTTGTTCCCCTTTGCATTTGAGGTTGTTTGAGGTGTGATTCAGTCTCCTAAGGTGTTTAGGCTACTTAGGGACGGTTGCATCTTCATCAACCACCACCACCATAACTTCCGCATGACACCCACCATACACTTGACAACCCAACTTAACCGAATAGTTGTTTGAGCTTGTTTGAGTTGTTGTGTCTCCTAAGGTGTTTGACTACTTAGGGATGCAACTTCAACTCCGACACGTGTATAGCCCATCATTCCACTTCCGCATTATGAAGTGCAAACCACCACCGCATTCCCTACCACCATTTGACATTTGTCATTTGAGATTTTGAGTTCGCGGTTTTCCGTTTCCTAAGGTGTTTGGCTACTTGGGACGAGCCTCCATCATCTTGGTATCTACATCAAGAACACCGCTCATCATCATAAAGGATGTAACCTCGACGACACCATTGTATATTTGCAAATTGCATTGATAACCCTAGCCCATTGCGTTACTTGCCTATCGAGACTAGCCATTTGAGTATTGCCGCAAGCGTTACTTGTGCACATTAGTGATCTACACCATCCATTGCATACATACCATATCATCTTGCTATCATCATATCATCTTGTGTCACAAGTTTGTTCCGCATACACACAATTGCTATCTTGGTTTGTGCATTGTGCAAAGTGGCCATAAAAAAATAAAGCTTTTAAGCAAAGAGAAGAGCAAAAGAAGCTTGTAAGCAAGTGCCATAGCATCATACCACATTGCATATAAAATTATCATATCCGATCATCTTGGATCATCTTGAGACAGGGACCATACATACATAGCATACTTGGGATAGAAGTTTATCCATTTTGCATCTTATAGGTTGTGCACAAGTGTCGTATCCGCCTATTGAGCAATCGTGCTAGCGTCTCTCTTGAGTTGTGCAACAGGCGTTTTGTGGATTCCATTTTGAGCTCATTCCTTGGTTACTGCGGCCCCATTTATCTATCCGTGTGTGTGTTTCCGTGTGCCACATATTGCTATTGGTCTACTTGTTTAAACTGCAATTTGTGAATCTCTTTCAACATTATTGACTCTTGCTAACATTTTGCATCAAATTTTGTGCCACTATCCTCACCGAGCTCTACCATAAGCTTTACTTGATAGGTGTGAGTGAACAAGTCGGTACCAATTCCACTATTCTTTCATCTCACATTGAGTGAAGCAGGATACATCCTCAACTTTGGGAAAAGGTAACTTGGTATTGTTTATCATTTCCTACTCACCTCTACTCGAGTCTTGTGATGGATAGGCAAGGCATTTCACCTTCGGTCTACAACAACAACGGCGAGTTCGATGCCACGAACAACAACTACGACACCAAGATGCAAGCTAAAATGGAGGAGATCAAATCCTCATCAAGTCCTACAAGCGATCTTCCTCATCTTGAGAAGGCTCAAGAGCACATCCTTCCGCGACCATCTCCGGCAACATCACATCGGCATCGACACCATCATCAACAAGCGTGAAGGTCGAGCTCAACATCAACAACCTCCGCGACTTCACCATCTCCCTTGGCATCTTTAAGCGACTTCAAGGCATCTTACCTTCGGATATTGACATCTTCGCCAACAAGCACCCCAAGACTACGCTCAAGAAAGCTCCCCAAGCTCAAGTCCGCGACTTCCACGAGCTACTCGACCTCGACATCGACCACGAGATTCCTTTCTATGGGACTCAAGAACCGAGAGTACCTCGAGTGGGAGCGATTGATGAGCGACTACCTCAAGCTACATCAAGTTCCTCCGAAGATCAAGTGAAGTGCATACAAAAACTTCCACGACTCGCCTCGACATGGTGGCTTCACACACCTTGAGTGCTACGAGATGAGTTGGCCCAAGATGAAGAAGCTTTGCGGCGAGTTCGTGCCTCCAACCTACGCGGAACAACCGGCGCCAATTGGAGAACACCATCCAAGGATCCAAGTCCATCGAGCGTACTTCAAGGAGATGAAGATTGCCTATGACGAGCAGTGGGCGACCCCATGTCAATGAAGTTCCACTTCATGATGGGATTGCACAATGACATCTCCAGACCATCTTCCTCGAGAACTTCAAGTCCATCGGCGACTACTACATTGGTGCTCTCAAAGCGAACAAGAATTCATGAAGGCCAAGGCTTCTCCACCCAAGCACTTCAGCGGTGACCAAGCTCTCGACAAGCATGAGGCTAGTACCACCACGATGTCCAAGCCGACAAGCTCCAGGCGATGCTCCCAAGTGCAACTTCACGCCATCCCTCTTTGTGGCATTGATGATGCAGGTCTACCTTGACTCTTTTTCAAGATGTTGCGGAGACAAGTACAACTACGGAGACCTTCAAGGACCAAGCTTTGGAGGCAAGGGACAAGGTGGCAAGCAAGGATGATGCTTCCATCTTTGGAGGCGAGTGATGATGTGCCATCTTGGCCTTCATCCATGGCGGCAACGATGAGATGGTTGAGTATTTCGCCGACCACGGCGACGTGTGATGACAGTGACTTGTGCCACCATATTGAGAGTGAGTAGCGTCACCACTAGCCCCATATATGACAGAGTTGCCCCAATTCTCATGTGAGGAGAGCCATAACCACCACTTGAGTGAGATGAGTGACTCCACCATACGAGTTTGAGTGCACCTATTTTGAGGGAGTGAGTGAACCACCACATAGAGAGAGTGAGATAGTTGATAGGTCATGTGAGGCCACTTTCAACACTAACGACTTGAACTCTACCTCTATTGTGTCTTCTCATTTGGTGCTAGGTCCCATTTATGATGTGCGCCGATCTCGGCGACTTATCCTCCCTTTGGACAAGGCGATGGCCATGGTGGACTATGATGCACCCCCACATGGTTCCATCAAGATGAAGATGACCACCATTTGGTCTTTCCCACCTCACCTACACCACTTGAGTGGAATGACAAAGGTAACATAGGTGACGGTGATGCTCTAGTCCTAGTGGACATTCTTGACATTGATTGCTTGCATGATGTTGATCACCCTATTGACATGCTTCATTCTAGTATGATTTCCCCATGTGATGATTTGCCCATTTATGATGAATATGATGATTCTCATGTGGAGTCTATTAATTGTGATGCCATGTTACATAGGATTTCTTGTGACAATTCTTTAGGTCACATCATGTTTGCTAATCCACTTGACTTGTCATATGCTATGCATGAGATCCATCATATGTCTTATTTGCAATCTCTTCATAGTGACTATGCATATTGATAGGCGAGGTGTCGATCTTTGATGAGATGATAACTATCGATTTGGTGGAGTCGACTTTGTGATCCGACTACAAACGTGCACGACGTTGCGCCTTAGCAATCGCTAAACCAATGATGAGGACATCAATACCATTGTTACACCCACAGCCCCTGCTGCTATACATACTGGACCAATTACTAGAGCTCGCGCACGCCAATTGAATTATCGGTACTTTCGTTTCTTGGTACGATTCCAATGTTCATGAGAATATGATGCTGCCTAAATTGGATACATTTGTTTTGCTTACAAATGAAGGGCCTACCATGGACAAGAAAGATGAACCTTGGAGCAAGCTCAAGCATGGAGATGTTGGCATGCGCAAGGAGAACAAACGGAGTTACAAGTGATGATTCCAGGACTTTGAAGCCACCTAATGAGTGCATAAGGCCTTGGACGAAATATACAGATGCCACTTCATAATATTAGTCCATAGGCTATTCTAGGTCTTCGTCACCTTATTATTAGGCCCATGTAATTTCGAAATACTTAAGTATAGGCTGTTTTTAGAGTCCGTATGTGTGGGAAACAAGAGTTAGGGTTGATTTGGACCCCTCCACCAAGAGCCCGAAATTCCCCCCTCTTTCTCCATATATACAGCCCTTAGGGCACCGTTTAGACCTTGGGTTTTGTTTAGATTAAAAGTTCGCCA
>JAHIAM010000614.1:0-33317 GCA_021605205.1 Aegilops longissima
AACTTAAAAGTCGGGCAGCGGGCTAGATTCATTGGACAACCTCCAGAACCCAAGCTTCCAAGTTGGGCTTCTACTTGGCCCTGAATCTTAGATCGGACGGGGTTGAATTTAATTCCACCCGGCCACCCCAAACATCATGATCTATCCCAAATCCGGCAAGAGCCGGTGAAATAACACATCATTCTTGGGCGATTCCTCCTGGTTATGGACAGGATAAAGGTTGCCCGTGAGGAGGGCGCAATCTCATTCTTCGCACAATAATTGCGCGGACAAGGAATCCTAAGCGACATAAGTCATTCGTGAAATTACATGCTTCGCTGACTTAGCGTCCATAATCTGCGAAAGTCTTCGCGATGGAAGCGCTGGAAAGCGGAATCAAATTTTGGGATAATCGGGCCGAATCGACCCTAGTCGAAATAAAGGGTGCATCATCACCGACTTTGGGTTACATACAAAAAGCAAAAAACCCCAAAGGGCATGGAACCGTCTTTGGAGGATGGCTCAATGGACCTGCAAAATTCATAGCATAGAGGCGCCACTCCAACTCATAGCCTTAGAGCATGTTGGATACTACGGACAGGTGGCCAAAAGTGGCGAAGGCTCTTAGCTCGAGCACCAGCAATAATATCGATGCAGTATAGCGGTCTTGAGACTTTCGCATCAAATAATATCTGGAAGCGAACACTCCGCCAGCCTTGCGAAGTTACCAGATAGCAACAATAAATCCATGGGTAACGCGTCTATTACCTTTAATGATGATGCGAACCTAAATTCGAACAGCGAGCACCAGCGCATTGGTCCTCGGTCCAATAGTGGGCGACTTCGCCTTACCAAAGTACTCATGGGCCAGCGGCGGTATTAAACCTCATCTACGAGAAACCCTTGAAAAATGGAAATAGGCGGAGCCGCATTGAGCAAAGCAGCACAACCATTAGAGGAATAATCCCGATCGGGAAGCATCTTTGTCTGGGAAAATCCTGCTGGATGTGGTGTTGACACGCGGACAATTATAGGTCAAGGAGGTCACATTCAAGTGACCCGTTCAGCGGATACCACTCTATTAGAGGCGAGAGGCATTCACAATTTTTCAAGCTATACCCCATCACGGGTACATGAAGCTCAAAATGCGGGACCCAGAATTATCACTCTCGCTAGTGACGGGACATAGCGCTCCAGCGAAAATAAAACAACCGCACTTGCCCTTGAGGCACTATCAAAGCCCTAGCGGCGGAGAACTCACTTCGCTTAGCGCTTCACGGTGAACATGGGCGATGTGATACTCGATAAGAGATCCAGTCCACCTCTTTTAAACCGCCGAGGAAATAGTCAAATTCAAGTCCATCCAGCGGACCCTACAAAAAGCCTCCATCGGGGCACAATTAAACCACGATGTGGGCCTTTGCCTCGAAAATTCCTCGCGATAAATTGGGACATTTTGCACGGCACCCTTGAGACATGCCAGGAATCCCGCCGGCTGGCGAGCACAGCCTAAATATCCTAAAAAGGATTCAAGCCGATCAATCAAGCTCTTGGCGTTTCTCCGAACCCAAGAGGCGAGGCCATGGGAAGGCTAGCCAAACTATTGGAGGCGGATTCATCGGAGATATTAAACATCGGTAGCTAGCAAACCCGGTAATGGTACCAAGAAGGACAAATCCAGGGCGCCTATGTACCGATTTAAGGACCTTAACAAGGCTTGCCCAAGGATCCTTCCTCCCTCGCGTCGATCAAATTGCGATGCTACGCGGGTTCGATTCATTGTGTTTCCTCGGCGCATACTCGGCTACCACCAAATTAAGATGGCAGAGCCGAGACCAAGCCCGACGGCATTCATCACTCCATCGGCCCATTCTGCTTCAACACAATGCCCTTTGGGCTCAAAAACTCTGGCGCAACATATCGGTAGCATGATTCGGACATGTCGGCAAACCGTCGGGAACGGTTGGAGCATCACGTGAAGCGATGTGGTCTTCAAATCCAAGCATGTCTAAACCCTAATCGACGACTTGAGGCTCCGTTCGATAATCTCGAACATATGACATCAAGCTCAACCCGAAATATGCGTTTTGTACGGTACCCGGTACGGAAAGCTCTTAAACTTCATCATATCCGGTGAGGAGCTGAAGCAAACCGAGCCAAGATCGAGCTCTGTCACAATTGGATATCCCCAAGACCTCAAACAAATACAAAAATTATTTCGATGCGTGGCGGTTCTAAGCCGCTTTATCTCGCTTAGGAGAAAGGCATTACCTTTATACGCCTCTCAAGGCACCGAACACTTCTAGTGGACGGATGCCATCCTGGCGGAGACTGAAGAAATCAAAAGCCATATTGGTAACAAATCCGGTCCTGGCGCGCCCAACATGGGCGAACCAATGCTAATATCGCATCGCAGCAACCCATCAGTCGTAAGCATGGTACTTTTCGTTGTCGAGCGAGAAGCGAATGGACACAAGTTCCCTCTCCAAAACCAGTTTACTCGTGTCCTTGTCTCTAACTCCATGCAAGTCACGGTACCCGCATTATCAAAAGATAGCATACTGCGATGTTCATGGCATCCGGAAGCTGCGACACTACTTCCAGAGTGTTCGATAGCGGTAGCCTCGAAGTACCTCTTAATGACATTATAAACAACCCTTGACGCCAGCGGGCGGATTGCTAAATGCTCCATTGAGCTCCTCCCGTTAAACATAACCTACAAGCCACGAAGAAGGCTATTAAGTGCATAATTTGGCTGACTTCATCGCGAATGGTTAAAGCTGAACTCCTAAAAATGCAGCGCATATTCAAGCTGGATCATGCACTTGACGGCTCCAAAATGTTGGCCAGCACAGGGGGCTGGCGTCGTTCTTTAACGCCAATAGGAGATACAGTCAATACGTACTTCAAATAATGTACCACGGACTCCAACAAGCGCGGCGAATCGAGGCCCTTCTACATGGTCTCCGGATGGCAATCTCCATGGGCATTCAACGCTTACGGAGGTGCACGGGGACTCGATGTCACGCCCAATATCGACCCTATCCAAAAAGAACTCGGCGGTCCCACCAGATAGACCCGCATATTGAAACGCTTTTGCAAGGTGGATATCATTACATCAACATTACATAATAGATGGGATACATACATAAGGCACAAAACATCACATACAAGATCAACATCCGACTACGGATGAAACATAAACAAACTCAAGCGACATCCACCACTGCTAGCCAGGCTGCCGACTGGAACCTATCCCCGATCGAAGAAAAGAAGAAAGAACTCAAAACAAGCAAACATCGCTCTCACGTCATGATCATCAAAAAACCTGTACACCAACTGGTGGTGTAGTAATCTCATGAGCCACGAGGACTCAGCAATCCCATTACCATGGGTATCAAGACTAGCAAAGCTTAAAGGGAAAGGAAGGGGTAAAGTGGTGAGGTTGCAGCAGCGACTAAGCATATATGGTGGCTAACATAGCATAAATAAGGCGAGAAGAGAAACAAAGGCGGTGCGTCAACTAGTAATGATCAAGAAGTGATCCGAACTCCTACTTACGTCGAGACATAACCCGAAACCGTGTTCTCCTCTCGATCAACCCGAAAGAGACACTCACGGTTACACACGGTTGGTGTATTTTAGAAGAGTTTGCTTCAAGTTTACTACAACGGATATTAACAAATTCCCATCGCCACATAACATGAGCACGGCTCGAAAGTTTATACCTGCGAGGTGTCCCAACAGCCCATGATAAGCTCTCGCGATCAACGAAGGATATTCCTTCTCCCGGGAAGACCGATCAGTCTCGGAATCCGGCTACAAGACATTCGACAACAATAAAACAAGACCAAGCAAAGCCGCCGGATGTGCCGACAAATCCCGATAGGAGCTGCATATCTCGTTCTCGAGGGCACACCGGATGAGCAGTCCGTCAACTAAACCAGACCTCAAGTTTCCTTGAGAAGCCCTGAGGGCTCTAGTTGAGGACCAACACTCGAAGAAGCACTGGCCAGGGGGGCTAAAATAAAGATGACCCTCGGGCTCCGAAACCCAAGGAAAAAGGAAGCTAGGTGAGGCAAATGGTAAAACCAATGTTGGGCCTTCTTTGGAAAAGTCTTATTCAAAGCGAACTGTCAAGGGGTCCCATAAATCACCGACGCGTTAGGGACGCAAAATCCGAGGAACATAATACCGATATAGCGGAAACTAGGCGGCAAAGTGGAACAAAACACCAGGCATAAGGCCGAGCCTTCCACCCTTTACCAAGTATATAGATGCATTAATTAAATAAGATATATTGTGATATCCCAACAAGTAAACATGTTCAACAAGAACAACATCTCCATGTTCAACAAGGAACAAACTTCATCTTCACCTGCAACTAACAACGCTATAAGAGGGCTGAGCAAAGCGGTAACATAGCCAAACAACGGTTTGCTAGGAAGGGTGCAAAAGGTTAGAGGTTCATGGCAATTTGGGATGGCTTGATAAACAAGTAATAGGTAGCGCAGCATAGCGATAGAAACGAAGCAACTAGCATAGCAATGATAGTAGTGAGATCCAGGTAGCGGTCATCTTGCTGAAATCCCATAGGAAGAAAAGCGAGTCCATGAAGAAGGACGAGCGGATGAAGCCGAACCAGCGTGAGCGAAGCGAATCCTCACGATGCATAGAAACAGGAACTAACAAGAAGAAGCACACAACATAGTAAACACACCACACATGAACAAGACATGATGCACAACAAACATGATGCATGACAAATCTAGATGAAGCTACTCATGGCAGAGATGATGCAAACAAGAGCAACACATCAAAGCAAGTTTAAATGAGGCGGAAACAACATATAACAATTCCGGTAAGTCCTCATATGCAAATTTCGAAATTGGTCCAGATCTGAATAAACCTTATGTTCAAGTTGTTAAACAGCAAGTTAAGATGCACCACGATGATCTACGAAATTCTAGTCAAGTTACATATAAAGTTCATTAGATTGAGACTCGGCCTAGAAGATATGAGCAAAACAAGTTAAACATGGCATTGATGCAAAATGCATACAAACATCAAGCAAACACCTCAAAACAAGGATGCAACATGATAATATGAAACTACATGCAAAATCAAGCAAGTTTCATATAGAGCACACTCAAAAGCGAACAGCAGTTCAACACATACACTCTATACAAGTCATGACAACAATCTGTCCAAAACAGCAACTAGGCATATTGCAAGCATCAAAACAACATGCTACAGCATCTCAACATGAAAACAAAGGCATGGGCATGATGTACAGGTAAAGCATGACAAAACATGAACACTGAGCTATCTCCAGAAATCACTAGAACATGCTCAAAATGACATGGCAAGATTGCAAATAATAACGATTTCAGACTTTAGAGAAATAACATCGAGGTTGCAATGTTTAGAGCTATCAAACAACATGTTACAGGAACTTATCATGGCAAACAAAGGGATGGAATGAATCTACTAAATGCATAGAACAAAAGTCCCTTACTGACCATAAGCCAAAAGGATCAGAGAATATGATGGCACCCATGTAAACATGGCAAGTTATATTACAGATTCATACATGGCAGGAACAACGATAAGTAGGCATGTTGGTGAGCTTGAACCACTCACCACAGAGCAATACATGGCATGAAAAGGCAACCAACAGTAAGAAGACATGGCATAGAAGCTATACATGGCAAGAACAACATCATAGCATACAAGGATCAACTACAACAACCTTGGCAAAATTGAATAACATGTAAACAACACTGCGGAAACATTTTATAGCAAAAGTAGAGCTCGATTGACTCAAGCTATGGCACTCCATAATTGCAAACAAGGGCATGGATGGATAGAAAAAGCACATGTATATGACAAAACATCCTTACTGAAGTATCTCAAAATAAGCATGGATCTCTCGGTAGCATCAAGTTAACATGGCATAAAAATATCAGCAAAACAGGAGCTGAAATCAGCAACATCATGAAGCCTAGTTTGCATGCTTGTGCTAGTCACCACAGAGATCACAAAAATACATGGCATACACCCCTGGAAAGATGCCATGGCATATTACAAAACACATGTAGGACTCAAGTTCATAGGGTGCACATCAATCATGGCAAAAATGACAAAAGTGCATGTTACGATAAGAATCTGAAACTAACATCACATAGCACTCTTCCAACAGCATTTAGGGCATCAAGATGAGCTCAAATGAAAATGATGCAATGAGATGAAATGATCTACTCTTGAGGCGAACAATTTGACATATTACACGCAGAAAGCGGACTACGGATGCAGAGTTATGATCACGATGAAAATGATGATAAATATTGAAAATCTGGGACTTAGAGGATTTCAGGGAGGGGAAGAAAGTCAACCTCGGGATTGCAGGTTTTCAAAACAGGCGAACTCGCCCGGATCTGGACGGCGGCGGAGAAGAGGGCGGGAGATCGGAGGAGACTTAGCGGAGGAGCGTCAGTAAGCGGGCTTGAGGCGTGAGGCCAGGAGACGGCCAGGACAGGCCGGCCAGAGTCTGATCCAGGCGGCCGAGGCAGGGCGTGAATGGAGCAGCCTTGCGGTTGCCTCGGCTGAGCGAGGCCAGGCCGAGTGTCCCGGCGCCGGCGCCCAGCAGGCGAGGGCAGGCAGCCTTGAGCCTCCGCAGTGGCAGCGGCGAAGCGGCCAGGCGAGTTCGGCGGCCAGCTCATGGCCAAGGCAGGCTCGAGAACGCTGCAGAGACCCATGATAGCCTGGCAACTCCAGCGATGGCGCAGCGGAAGCGCAGCAAGCCGCAGGCCCACATGGCCTTGGCGATTAGGCTTCTGGTGGCGAAAGTGTCTTGCAGTCGGCGAGGGGCGTCGGACGTGTCGGCACGGCGAGCAGCGTCGAGGCTTGAAAGTTCTAGGGTTTAGGGAATTTAATTGAAATTTGGAGGAGGAGGGTTTATTTATAGGTAGAGGAGCTAGGAGAGTCAAATGAGGTGCGGTTTTGACCTGTGATCGTGATGAATGGCGGGAAGCATGGAGGAGTTGCTGGGTTTGGGCCACTTTGGAAGGGTGTTGGGCTGCAACTCAAAGAGGGCTTTGCGGTTACCCGGTTAACCGTTGGGTATAACGACCTCAAATGGCCGAAAACTTGGCGAGGCGGTCTACGGTGCTATACCAGGCGCTTGACAAACCTCGGTCCATTCGAGACCGTTTAACACCCGCTTACGAAAAAGAGGTAAAAGACGCGTAGGGAGACATAAGTCTTGGATTGCAAAAGCGGACAGCGGGGAAAATGCTCGGATGCATGAGGCAAACACGTATGCAAAATGAAATGCACATGATGACATGATAAAAATCAGATGATGACATGGCAAAGAGAACCGCCATAAGCACATGACATGGCAAAGGCCGGCGAATAAGCTGGCGAGACACTGGCGCGTCGAATCCAGGCGTTACACTCGAACTCAGCGATATCCCAAATAAATGTGGACTTTGATGCAAGGATCCGAAAATGGCAGCTTATCGCAATGCCCGTCCTAAAATGTCAGCTTTCAGTTTGAGGAGCTCGAATTTCACCATATAGCGGGATAACAACCGAGGCAGCGGGCGTGTTAGCATGGCGCATTTGGCAAAGCGATGCTGCGTGCCCCAACATCTTCCTGGGGGTTTCAAGCCATCAGTATTATGGGAGGAGATTAGGAAATAACAACCCGGACCCAACCACTGCCCACACAAACATTCCGACATAGTTGGTGGTCCATGCGAAATAACACCGTCGACTCACGCAATAATGTCGGTCATTGCCCGTGGACAGAACCATTCTAGCCTACCTAACTAGGCGAGGAACTTCCGAGAGACAAAGCGAGGCCCGCTAGTCGTGGCCGGTCTGGAAACTATAAGGTCCATGAGGAGAGCTTTATAAGAAAAGCACAACGGAGTCCTTCAAAGGTGTATCTCCGAAGGAAGGCGGAATCTCGGCTGAAATTCATGCGGACTTGGTGGGCACCATGCCGCAGCCCAGGTCCTTATGGCAAGGCCTTCCGTGAAAGGATTTTATTGGGCGACGGCCGAGCGGATCTTTCAGGACTTAGTCCAACGATCGTCGTTGCCAGCTCTTTGCTAATGAAGCCACATGCCACCCACCGCCCTCAAAACTATACCCATCGCTTTGGCCCTTGTGATGCAGGGCTTGACATGGTTGTACCCCTTAAAGGAGGACCCCACAAGCAAAAATACCTATTGGTCATGGTGGATAAATTCACCAAATGGATGAGCCAAGCACAGTAAAGCGGCGAATCCGGACCAGTGATAGACTTCATATCGGGGTAGTACACTTTGTTAGGGCGTCCCCATAGCATCATCGCTGATAGCAGCACGAACTTCACGACCGGCGAGGTCAAACTACAGTGCAAAAACATGGGCATCAAGCTCGACTACGCTTGATCTATCACCCCCAAACTAACGGTCAAGTCGGCGAGCAAGCGGTCTAATCATGGCGGCATTAAACCCAGACTAGTGCGGTCCCTCAAGGAATCTAACACGCCTTGGGTAGAGGGGAAGCTTCGACTCCGTACTCACAGGGACTGCGGACCACGCCGAATCGCACTACAGATTCACACCATTTTTATGGTATCACAGCTGAGAGCAGTTTGCCCTGCGACATAATTCATGACTCACCTCGGCGTGCGCATATACGAAGAAAAGAGAAGCCAAGCTCGATCGGCGGGACAGCTTGGGCGCCTCGGAGGAGGGACGTGGCAAAAGCTCGTTCGCATTCTATCAGCGGCGAGCTCGAAGATATCAAAGCGAGAAATGCGGGCCAAAGCTTACAATGTTGGCGAACTAGTTCTCGCTGCGGAGGAAAGAAAAAGGAAAAACTCAAGCCCAAATGGGAAGGTCCCTTCATCATCGACCAAGTCGACGGCCGGAAGCGTACCCGTCTGAAAGCGCGCCGGATAACCGACTCGAGCGAACCCATGGGCGCAGCCGTCTCAGAAGATTCGCCTAAGCGCCCGATTCGAGTTCGTCTCCTTCCTCCGTCTATATTTTATACTTTAAGCTGTCTTTTATTTCTCTCTTCTTCCTCCTTTTTCCAAAGCCGTTAAAGGCTCGTTTGTGCATTATTCACACACACTTGGCCAGCTATCGCTCATTATACATGGGGCTTCTTTAACGAAAGATTATTTATACTGGGCTTTATGCCCATATGTCACACTTCGCATGTAACTTTTATTCACCATTATATGCATCGATATGACTTAAGTTTTGGCCAACCTGGGTTTACTGGCTCCATGCTTACCCCTCGTTCCTGATTGTTCGGCTGGGTGGTAAAGGAGCACCTCTGTGATTATTACCGCTTGGTCGACGGACATGTACCTCGAGTGGGTGAAGCAAAGCTAGCGTTCTTAATGGAATATTCGGTCGGTGAACTAAAAGATGATTTTTTATTTTCATTTATCTGTCCCGGATGCTTTTACGCTTTTTACTTGGTCAGGACATACTTTAGGGCATGCCTCGAGAAAGGAACCCCTAACGGAACTATTCTCCACTGGAAGATGTTTTTACTAACCATGTAATATAACATAACTAGTTGGGCACTTGTGCGATAAAGCACTCATGACCCCTTTTGGTCTCCACGCATGCCCGATTTTACATAACAGCGAGGTATTCGGACACACTCGGACTATTGGGTCCCGAGGTTGAAGCGAAAAGGTCCGCTCGACAAGCGATCTACAATCCGGCTAGAAGGCATTTTACATGTCATTTAAATTACATAGTCAAATTGACTGATTGTATTCCTCTTCAATGCCATCTAATAGGCTGCCTAGTTTCTGATCCTCTTTGGGAATACTGCGGCCAACTCTATGATGCGTACACTAAGCTCAAGGATCTCCTTCGTCGGGCCCCCTGAGTCCGCCCTCGTGTCAGCGTCTTCACCATGGCCCAGGCCTCCTGGCGCCTTGACGACAGGCGATATCTTCCATAGTCGGAGCGCGCCGTGCTCCACAAGCTTCTGCAAGCTCTCCAAGGCCTTGGGCAGGAGATAGATGGCCACAAGGCACAGGCGGCGCCTTTCATCACTGCCGAACTCGTTCGATGCAGGTTGCAATAACTTCGGGAAGAAGGTCACCCGTGGAACCGGGCATTTCCTCTGCTGGGGCGACCCGTGAGCATACCTCTGAGACATAACTCTGTTAGTTGACTTCCTCGCCGAACTCTTTTTCAAAGTTCCGTCAAGCACTTACTATAAATGCGCGGCAAAGTACCGATTCTCTTTCGTGGGCAGACGGTTTAGACACGAACATCCTTTAGTTCCTCACCCAAGCTGGGTGTTGGCATCTTGGAAGTTATTTTCTCTTGCCTCACCCTTGTAAGCAAATTCTGCTTGGCGTTCAGCGGCGCAAAACTGTTGCTTGTGGGATCTAGTCGGAGCCATCTGCAATAATATTGTCAGATTTACACACACCCGCACTTCACAAACTACTTATCTTTTGAAGCATATATTACGGAGGGGTCTCTGTGGCTCCCCACATGGCGGCTAGTCTTGACCTCAAGTTGGGCCTTGCATTCTTCAAGCTCCACAGGACGGTCGGGTATCCTTTTTGTAAGATCCTGCATAACAAATGATCCTTAAATCTGTTATTCTAACTATTTTAAGTCTCGGGAGCTCTTGGCATATATACCGTCAAATTTCCTTCGCCGTATGTCCTTTACATACTGCTCAAGTGGCTCTGGCTAGACCATCTTGAGTAGCGCGGAGTGCGCATCTCGGATTGAAGGCATTCAATGCCTCTTCACGAAACTGTCGTCATGAAGAACTGTCGGCGGCCTTTGTGATTCATGGCACTCTCCACCTCGGAGTTGGTGGCGGACAATCTGTCGGCATCCTCTATCGGAGGAGCATCCGGCTTGCGCCTCGTGCTTCGCCTCCGCTTCCGAACCCGGCTTTGGAGCACAGGTGGCGAGCTCGATTAGGAACCTCTCGGACCGCGATCCGGCGGCGCTCTTTATGAAAAGAGCACCAGCGTTAATCGCCTTCCGAGAATCAATCACGGGAATATGGTGACAGCCATACCATTGCGGTGGCGTTTGATCCGGACTGCACTTCTTTTTGCCACTGCGAGGCCGTGCTGCCCTTGTTGGCTAGCCGCTTGTGAGCTCGGCCTCCTGCCTCGAAGGCACCCCTACGAAACACCATTGGTATCACGGTGATAAAAAATAAGCACGGATGGGTCATTATCGAGTATTGGGACCTCGGTCTCGATTACTGTGAGGCTGGGTTATTAAAGGGTAATCGGCCGTAATAGCAACCAAGGCATTATCGATGCTCGGTTGGTGAAATACCCCATCAATCAGCTCCACCAATATGTCGGATCCTCTTGGGAGGCGGATCGAGAACCGTTCGGATCCTCGAGGTTGTGGGCGGGCTGTTTATGTCTTTTACGGACTGGCGCAGTTCTGCGTCAAAATCACAAGATGAGATACCTAACCATGGGAATCTGGATCGGATGTGCAAAAAAAGAAATGTCCGCTTACCCGGCTTGAGGATTGTTCATAGAAAATCCGTTCAATGGGTGACGAGAAAATCCTCCTCTTATCCCTTGTGCAGCGGACAAGATCTTCACGAGATCGGTGACCGATCCGGCCCTTATAGCCATGACGGGTGGCATCGTCCTCCCGTTGAAATCCCACATGGGGTGGCCCCTATCTTTGGGCGGCTGCACCCCCGCATAATACATGTGGCCATGACACGATCATAGTCAGTCCGGAATAAGCTAACAATCTTATTCGGCTCATCAGGTAAAGACGTCGATCGTCTTCCCTCACAGGGAGCTCAGCAGGCGCCAACTCAGGCGTTTCTTCAAAGGAGCATTGCTGAACTCCGGAGACCGATCCGAGCAGGATCGGCAGCGGGGCGTCTTCTATATAAAACCATTCGAAGGCCAGTCTTGGGCGCCTTCTTCAGGGTTCGAGATAGATATCCGGTCCGGCGATGCGCCCAGCTCGGCTCCGTCCACTTGATATATTGACCCCTCATGAGAGCGGGGTACAAGGCAGAATAATCTCTTCCACAGCACAAAATGAGCCTCGGCCTAAGAACAGTTCGTAAAGGACCCGAAGCCCGCGATGTGCAAAATGGAGGTAGGCGTAAGGTGGTGCTGGCTGGAGCCGTAGAACTCTAAGGCCCCAGAAATGGATGAATTGGAAATCTGAGTCCTCTTACTAGATAAGAGATTAAGCATACCCGCTCTCCTTTGGAGGGATCGAGGACACTCTCCTTGCTTTCCGCCCTTATAGGTGGCGAGGCCAGCTCGAACGGAATCATGAAGGCGGGGAAGAAATCCACCGTTTGGAGTGTCACTAGCTACGCTATCGAGGTGAGCATCTCTCCCAATTTCTAGGTGAGGGCTGGGAGCGAGAGGAGGAGCCGTGTCATTGTCCATGATGGAATGGATTTTTCAGAGCGCTCCGATGAAAGGTCGCGGAGGGGATGGTGTGACTCAGATCTAGATCCTCGTCCCTTTTATAGGCGGCTCATTTAGCAGCTAGGGGATAAGTGTAAAAATACCACGGCTTTTAGCATTCATTCAACACGTGGAAGATTGCCATTATTGGGCGTGGAAGCTAAGGGCGCAGCATTTATTAGAAGCCGGACACTATTAGACAAGTATATGGAATTTGGAGAAGAACCATCTCGCAATGCCGAAGACAATCTCTGCGCGGACTCATCGCCTTTGAAGCCTGGTTAGGAGACTCTTGAGGAGTCTGGATTAGGGGTGTCAGGATAGCGAACTATCACCGTTGGACGGACTCTGGACTATGAAGATACAAGATTGAAGACTTACGTCCGTGTCGGATGGGACTTCCCTTGGCATGGAAGGCAAGCTTGGTGATATGGATATGTAGATTTCCTACCATTGTAACCGACTCTGTGTAACCCTAACCCTATCATGTGTCTATATAAACCGGAGGGTTTTAGTGCACGTAGGGCGAACAACAATCATACCATAGGCTAGCTTCTGGGTTTGGCCTCTCACGATCTCGTGGTAGATCTACTCTTGTACTACCCATATCATCAATATTAATCAAGCGGGGAGTAAGGTTTTACCTCCATCGAGAGGGCGAACACAGGTAAAACATCGTGTCCCTTGTCTCTGTTACCATCCGCCTAGGCCTACAGTTAGGGACCCCTACCTGAGATCCGCCGGTTTGACACCGGCCAGGCCCATATGTCGATTAATGGAGACGAAGCATGCTCTCTTGGCAAACATGATGGCGATCTTGGGTAAGGCTGATTTAGTAACACCAACACGCTAGTTCAGCTTATTAATTAAGTGTCCCATCTCTGCGGCGTGTCTTGTCACTTCACTGCGAAGACTAGTTGAATAGTTCTCTCGACCGAGATGGGGAATAATGGATCATGAAGACTTCCTTTCTACATTATCCCTATGCCTCTCGCTCACTTCACTCATTTTGCTCCGTATGTAGTCACTTGTTGAAATCTCTAGAAGACAAATACTCCATATTTGGGAGCAGAGAGGAGGATTTTACTCCGTGTTTGGGAGCAGGAGGAGGATTTTACTCCGTGTTTGGGAGCAGAGGAGTATCACCATATGGAGGGAACATAGGAAGCTTGAAATATGAACATGTCAATGGGAGGAGTAAGCCCCATGCATGCATGCATGCATGCAACATCAACACTCACACATACACATGGGCATGCGCATAACACTCACGCACCCATGACACAGCACATGTGCAACACACACGCTCACGCTCAAGTGCTCAACCTACTCCCCTCGTCCGTGAAAAGCGTACATTTAGAGATTTACACATTGACGGGGCATAGTTGCTTGCAAAAAGTTATGTGTGCATCGACCATTGAGAAGAAAGATTAAATGAAGGTCGTTGCATGCTGTAATAAAGGATAGACATGTAGCCTATACCTAGAGCACAAGTTGGTGCATTAGTCAATCAATATCGATTTAGATTAACGGCTAAATGCATTGGAAGTGTAGATGTACTACACTCTTTGTTCTTTAGATGATTTCTTTGCTCTACCAACTGGCAGGTGGGACCCGAAACCGGTGACAATTTAACGGTCAACAAATTACCACGTCGACTATGTGGCGGTCGGTAGGGTGCTGTCTGATTGCTCTATGATGAGCTAGTGATCGTATAATCACCATAAAACTATATATAGTGACCGTAAAGGCGTATTGGTACATCGTTGTTACTTGAGTTAATATTTTCTCATTTCAAATTAAGCCATATTAACCGGAAAGGACGCAGTATGGACTAGTACTAGTACTTTGCTTTGATGTGTCCCATCAACTCGCGAGCGAGTAGAAGCTTGCTTCTCGCCTCTCCCTGCATGCAGCGGTGGTTCGCGGAGATCGGAGAGGTTTTGACTTCTACTGGCGCCCTCTCCCTCGCCTAAGCCCTCGCGATGGGCGTGCAGCAGTTCAATCGGTGTCAGTTGCCAGAAGCATAATGTGTACAGTAGTATCATCATTGTTGGACCTTCCGAAGAGGCGAAGAGCCAAGTGCAAGGTTAACACGAGTACAAACTGTTGAACCTCCCGAAGAGGCAAAGATCCAAGTGCAAGGTTTTATAGGAGTTGTCGTCCTAGTAGGAGCATACTACAACTATAGCAAAGCGATGCTCTTGTATGATGCCGACACGTCCGTATATCAAAAGCATGCCACCTTTTTTCTCAAAAAGCGTCTTTGGAGCCGTGCAACAACCACACAAGTTGCGTACACATAACATTTACTAGTAATAAATTCTAAAGGACAAATGCCGATTATGCCACACAAGTTCATCTCAATTCATGTGATAAATTTGTGCGCGACTAGTCTACATATATTCACAGCGCTACCGTTCACAATTTACCGTACTCCACTTACGTTATAGATAGGCTACATGTCCTCCTCCAGGTTCAGGACAGGTGTTCTTCATGGATGACCACGATCCATAGCGGTGGCAAGCAGGAATCATTATGCAGCTTTCTAGTCCGGTCCACGATGGAGACTCATCAAAGCTGAAGCGGCATAAATCAGGGATAGCGTGTCACGGCATGTCGGTCATCGGTGTGAGTGCATACGACACAACCATGCTTCATGAGCAGCAGGCCTTCCGTATCGTGCCACGAAAGGTGGCATCCGCTTCACAATGGGGTAGCTGTCCCCAATGAAAGCGAGTACTCTCCAAGAGTGTTACTCGGCACCCACGTAGCATCACGGGGGTCGAACTTCGGCCATTATTCATCTACGGTACACTTGCATCTCATATCTGGACACATGGTGACATACATAGTCAAGGTCCATGCATAATAATGTTGTGCTCAAATATGGCAGTCAGTAATACTATGCAGCAAATAGTACTACTCCGGTATAGAGGAAGTAAAATAACCGGCTTATTATATATAGCCACTATTGGCTACATGGATAAGATAGTAAGACATGGAAAAACAAAAATGGTGGCAGCTAGTGGGTTCAAGTCTTCAAGGGCCTAGCTAGCTATCGCGTCCTCAAGGTAAAAAGTACTCCTACTAATGCGTAAGTAGAGTACTAGTACAACAATGGAAGAGAAGGCGAGAGGGTTAAAAATGGAATACGTGGGTAGATGGTGACAGTCCGATCGTGGTAGATTGTATTACCATGTTGCACATCAGTGGTACCATGGGTAACGAACTGCTAAGATAGTTGATCCCAATATGCCAAAGTCAGCTACAAGGTTCCAGGTTAGACCGAATCACGGATGCAAATGCACATCCAGGATCGACGATCTTATTTTGATCGCGGGATGACTGGTCCCTGCAAAATAATGGAGTACCGTTAGGGATGCAAATGATGGTTTGTGCATTCCGTTTGTAGTCTCCCGTACCGTAGGATGGCAACCAGATGAAACAAGTCCCTGGCTTGTCACCGCGAAGATGTGGCCTAGATGGTGCATGGCGTCTTCAAACGTGTAGGGGTACAAATCTGCCGCCGCCAACATGCGTCAGTCTCTGCCATTACTGCCTCTTGCATTGATGGCAATCCTTATGTCAAACACCGCGATGAGATAGTAATCGTCATAGCTGTGTCACTTTGTCGGCGGGTCTGCAATTGCTATCTTCTTCAATCTCATGTAGGCATCATCATACGTATTCAAGACCAGCCGGTCAGGAAGGCGATCCCAATGGTGGAGAAGGGTCTACGGAATGGCTGCAATCTTGTGGATGTTGTGCAAAATGATGGTGGTATCCGGCGGAGGTATGCAAGCCAATCTTCGTTGGCACCGATCCGAACCTATATATAAGGCGGTGGGTAGCGGAGAAATTACGGGATGGAAATGGAATAACTAAGTACTACATGATCAAACTCCATTCTTGACCTGCTCATCCGGGCAAAATCGACTACCTCTCAACATCGGCAACTCTAAGCGGAGTCAGCGTGCAACCATGGCGGGAGGCGGTGAAGCTGTTGAAGGATTGTCCCATAGAAGAACCTTCTCCTCGAGGGCGCATTGAAGACCAACAAGCATGGCCTTTTCCCAAGCCATTTTAAGCACCGTCTTGAAATAGTTGGTGCAGGAAGCACGAGTCTTCTGGCGGTGAGGGCGTCGGAGGAGCATGCAATTTCTCCCAGAGGATCGTTGTCAAGGTCTCCTAGCCACGCGAGGGGAGAACATGGCGAATCCATGGGAGCATCGACGAACTGCCTTCTCTTGGGGAGGGCGGCGAGGAGGAGATAAGGCGTAGTAGCTGCGAGGGCCTCGTCCCTTCAAGCGTAGATCGTTCCTTCAAGCTGGCGAAGGGTGAGGCTATTATTTAATACTAGTACTAGCATTATGGGATGTTATGGGATTGCATTATCTGTAAATAATAGCACTAGTAAGAAATTTTTGGCACTAGCTAGTAGTTTTTGGCGTGGATTAAGAAATTTTGGTATGTTTTTTGCTATTTTTTGTACCGCCAACTATTGTCAAGCGTCTTACATTATGTGGCCGGAGAATGCATGCTAAATGCTTGTAGCAGTACTAGTACTACTTTCTCAACTAGTAGTCTTGAGGTACTACTAGTGCTATGTCTTCATACTTCTAGTATAGTGCACCAGTTTTGAACTCTTGAATCTCGGGGCCAAGGAGCTACAGTTGGAAGTGGAGGTACTCTGTTCTCTAGAACCATCGTTATACTATCAATGCGAGGAAAGTACACCTGCATAGTGGCCTAGTGGGTACTCTCGGTGCTCTATTCAGCCGCTCCTCTCACGTGGCTGGCCTACTCAGCCGCTCCTCTCACGCACACACTAGCAACTTTGTTTATCGGCGGCAGTTCTTGTGAGGCAGAACATTTGAGTTATTTGATACAACCGGACTAGGATTTTCGCTTCCATTTGTGGAGGTGTAATGGATCTCGTCGAACTTTGTTAGTAGTTCCTTCTTTATGAATGAGATGAAGTTAAGCTTTTGCCTCCATTTCAAAAAACAAATCAAGAGGAATTTCTTTTATAGTAGACCCAGCAATGGGTGAAGTCCATCGTTAGCAGCATACAAGCTCTGAGTAGTAGTAGAGCACTTTCGTACAAAGCAATATTGCACGATTCCCAATGCCCCTTGGTGCCTTTTCCGAGCTCCTCGGGCTTAATTGGGAGGCACTAGTTTAAATATGCTACTAGCTGATGAGGAAGCTACAAGCAAGGTGCGGCTAGGGCGAGCACGCGAGCCACGAGATGCTGGGAAGGAAAACCTGTTCACGTTGCTAGGCTATCTAATGCACCTAGATTGTGGTGCCACACGTCCGTTTGACTTCAAAACTCAAACTACCCATGTAAAATATTGGCTCGCAGCAAAGTTACTATTTAAAAAAAAGGCCGCCATGCGTTCGGCCGGGATCGAACCCACAAAACGAGGTATACACTCCCGCGACCACTAGTAGTACTCGTTGGAGTACAATGCAACCTAGAATCGCCTTTTGTCGCTAGTAGTACATTGTTCCTTACAAGAAACCCCTAATAATGCAAGAAACCACTAATAATGCCAAAACTACTACCACTTGCATGCGTGGCAGACTTAAAGATAATACTACCTTATCAACCATTGTACATGCTCTTACCAATAACCCTACCAGAAAGCGACTACTCTACAAAGTGTGCGTTATGAGCGCATTCAACCCTTAGCCTGTTTGGATACATTTGTTGTATATCTAACCCTGCCATCCAAACACCACTTTGGTTAGAATTAGTTCAGGGTTAGAATCTAACCTCGACTTAGAGTATTGTAGGACCTTGAGAAGAGGTGTCTAGAGAGGTGATTAGACACTAAGTACCAAGTTGCAGTTTTAAGTTTCTTTGAAGTTTGAGTGGAGTTTAGGGACAAGTTTAACATTCACAACATATAGCAAGCAAGCATGCCAAGAGTATATGAGCAGCGAGAAAATAAAGCATGCAACTTGCAAGAATGTAAAGGGAAGGTTGGAGGATTCAAACACAATTTGAAGACCACGGATGTTTTAGCATGGTTAGATGGGTGGTGCTATCGATACTTCCACATTGGTGGAACTTCAACCCACGAAGGGTAACAGTTGCAGCTTGAGTCCACGGAGGGCTCCACCCATGAAGGGTCCTGAAGAAGCAACCTTGTCTATCCCACCATGGCCGTCGCCCGAAGGACTTGCCTCACTAGCGGTAGATCTTCCTGAAGTAAGGCGATCTCCTTGCCTACAAACTCCTTGGTTTAACTCCACAATCTTGTCGGAGGCTCCCAAGTGACACCTAGCCAATCTAGGAGACACCACTCTCCAAGAAGTAACAAGCGGTGTGTTGATGATGAACTCCTTGCTCTTGTGCTTCAAATGATAGTCTCCCAACACTCAACTCTCTCTCATAGGGTTTGGATCGGTAGAAAGAGGTTTGAGTGGAAAGCAACAGGGAAGGCTAGAGATCAAAGATTCATATCGTAGGAATGGAATATCTTGGCCTCAACACATGAGTAGGTAGTTCTCTCTCGAAATGGTAAGTTGGGCCTAGGTTCGGTCGATGGCTCGCTCCCACGAATGAAGAGGAGGTGGAGGGGTATATATAGCCTCCACACAAAATCTAACGTTACACAATCTACCAAACTCGGTGGGGCGGAATGGATTAAACTCGGTCGAGACGAGGTTAGCAAATATGTGTGACCGATTAGGGTTTTGGTGGGACGAAATGCAACTCGGTAGGACCCGATTACGGTAGGGTTAGGGCATAACGTAATCTTGGTAAGACCGATTACACAAACTTCGGTGAGACCGATTTTGGTAATTAGCTAACCAGAGAGTTGGTCGAGCAAACTCGGTTTGACCGATTATCAAACTTCGGTGGGACCGATTTTGGTAATAAGTTAACGAGAGGTTGCATTATAATCTCGGTAGTACCGATTGCTCAAACTTCGGTGAGACCGATTTTGATAATGGACATACACAGAGATTACAATCCCATCTCGGGAGACAGAGATCCCTATCGATAAGACCGATTTGCTTAGGGTTTATGGCAGTGGCTAAGACATCAAATTCGGTGGCGCGGATAGAAATAATCGGTGGGGCGAGTTTGACTTTGGGCTTAGGACATATGTGTGGAAGTGGGAAGAAGTAGTTGAGGGTATTTGGAGCATATCACTAAGCACATGAAGCAAGAGAGGCTCATTAAGCAACACCTCATCCCTCCTTGATAGTATTGGCTTTCCTATAGACTCAATGTGATCTTGGATCACTAAAATGGAAAATGAAGAGTCTTGAGATTGAAGCTTGAGCCAATCCTTTGTCCTTTGCATCTTGAAGGTTCCCACATCCTTTAGTCCATGCCACTCCATTATTGAACTTATCTGAAACATACTAGATAAAAGTGCTAGTCCAACAAGATATGTTGTCATTAATTACCAAAACCACCTAGGGGAGCACTTGTGCTTTCAAGTATCAAACAGGCCCGTGTAGCCCATTAAGTCAGCGCCTTCTATTAGGCAGGCGTTATGACTTAATGGGACCTACATGTCGAGTGCACACCAGATCCCGAGTGACCTCCTACCTCGGCCCGTCCACCTAGTCATCCTCGGCCATGGGGCGCCAGCTACCGCCCGCCCGGCGAGGCGAGTCAAACCACCATGGCGGTGCAGGCCCATCTTGCGACAGCCGGATGCCAGCTCCGTCCGGCGCTCGCAACCGCTAGCTAGCCAAGATAGCTCCGATCCGGCTGCTTATGCGCAAGGTTTTCTAGCTAGATTGCTTGCGGTGGCCGCGGCTTGCTCGCAGCTCGGCGCTAAGGCTAACCATGCGGATCGGCGAAGGCCAGCGCTGCGGCTTTGCTGCGCTCATGAGTCACGCCTTCGGGCCAGCACCTAACCCGTGAGAGGCGGTAGCGGCGTCCGGCCCGTCAGCGAGGCGGCAACCAACTCGCTCATCACAGGCGCCACCGACGAACCGCATAATAGCCTTGTTTGAAGTAATGTTCAGGAAAAATAATGATTTGAGGGAATAATAGGATGAGAAGGTCGGATGTGGGTCCCTCGTGTCAGGTCGAACAAAATGTGTTGGTTTAAGCTGCCTCATCGGCCGGACGTGTGGGCCAACCCTGTCATAAATGGGTTTAAACTAACCTAATCGGTGGGTAGTAGTTTTTAGGCGTGGATTAAGAAATTTTGGGTATGTTTTGCTATTTTTTGTACAATAGATTCTTCCTAGGGCTGGTTGAAAGTGGTAGTTTTTTGTTAAATACTCTACATATTGTAAGTAGGAGTGAAAGTTAAGCTTGAACCCAATAAGCAAGGCTAGTTACATAGTGCATATGTGTACATGATTGAAAGTAAATATCAACCATGAGTGACTAATATCTTGATGGAAAACTCGAAACTATGGAATACTAGGAAAAAATTTGCATGGTTGGAAATACTAGCAATGTTCATGTGCGTTGCAACGAATCATAATTAGAATAATACTTATTCACAAACTTGGTACAAAACACTCTAATTTTGATATACATATATCACTAGAGATATATTATGTTTCAATTAGAATATATTCCTTGGGCTGTTTTGGTGAGGTCAGGGAGGGATGTGGTTGGTTTTAAGATACTAATTATGGGTTTTTCTGCAAATTGGTAGACAAGTGGGATGTTTGTGAGAAAAGGCAACAACTTACCTCACAGTCATTAGATGTAGATCTAATGGTCACAAACAACGGATGGCAGACACACCATCATCACCAACTTAGTCTTATGTAGGAGTACTAGCAAGATCCGTGCATTACGGAACATCAAGATGCATTTTTTATAAAAACACTTTCGTTGTGATTGACCAATGCAGGAGTAATCCATGTGCAAAAACTAATGACATCTCGAGAAATAGGAGATAAGGTGAAGAGGAGTGGGCGTGGTGGTGATTGGTGGTCGGTGGGCGGAGGCATGGGATTGATGGCGCTGGCAGGACCACCGGGCCAGTTTGTTCGGAGGCTTCCTTTCTTAATTTCTCAACAATGAGGTTGTTGGAGATAAGGATGTACAAAGGAAGGCCTTGTGCGCAAATGTGGAGAGGGTGCGGGTATCTTTTAGTTTAATTTCCATCGATCGGATATAGATCAGGACGGTCTATATTGAAAGATGCCAGCGTACCATCATCACCAACTTTCGGTTTTTTATAAGAGAAAGAAATATAAGTATGGAGATACAAGCGTATTATCAATACTTGTTTCCGTAAACTAGCATCTACATTCTATTCAACGCCTCGGCATGTGAGGCCTTAGCACAATGACTTCTCATTTGTGTAAAACAAAGGTTTTCCCGTGCCCGATAAGGAGGGGGTGTGACATGCTTTTGGCTTCTCTAGTCCTAGTAGTCATACTAGGTGGTCTAACACGTGTAGATTTTTCACGTCTCGTGTTCGCCGTGCTGCCACATTTGTTGATGAATAGGCGGTAAGTTATTCAGGGGAAACCCTTGTTGGCGTGTTTGCGAGAGAGAGAGAGCAGTGTGCGTGTGTGATATGTCTAGAGGCGAGGCAATGATAACAGATTCTTTGTGTCTATGTGTGTGGAGGATAGAGAGAGACATGTACATGGGGCTTTGTGTTGGCGTGGAGACACATATACATAATTAGAGAAGCGAGTGTGCGAGATACACATGCAGGACATGGGGAGATGAGGATCTAGATTAATGGGTGTTTGTGCGTGTGCGTGTGTGTTTGTGCAGCGTTTGTGTGTGAGAGGGAGTGTGTGTATGTGGAGTAGAGACCACTAATGATGTAAACCTAGTATAAAGGGAAGGGAATGGTGTGACATGTGCGATAGTGGGATAGCATGGGTGCGGGCAGGGAGGCAGACTATTTGGAAGAGACATCGATTGTGTGTGGGAGAGGGTGTGAGGCGAGAGAGAGAGAGAGAGAGAGAGAGAGACGGAGAGAGAGAGAGAGAGAGAGGAGAGAGGCGAGAGAGGCGTTTGTGTCCATAAATGGCGTATAGATAGGGAGACAATGTTGATGTTGTTTGAAATTGACCTATGTGCGGAGGCGCAAGGGAAGCGAGTCATCGTGTGTGTGATAGGGACTTCATGAGAGATCTAGAATAGATGGTGTAGAGAACAATGTGCGAGATCGAGAGCGATGATACATTAGGGAGCTACGGAAAGAATCACGACATATATGTATACTGAGGGAGGAGCTGGGCGGGTCCGCATGTGGGAGAGATAGAAAGAGGAGAGTGGTGCACAAGGAGACAAAGTGTGCTTGTTTTGCGATTGGGAGTGGTGTGTGAGGTGAGGTGTGCGAGAACCACATAACTAGGGAGATAGATGTTTGGGGGTGACGTTTTGTGTGTATGGGAAGATACACTCTACATAGTGCGTGTGCTTGGGAAAGAGAATGTCTTGGGAGACCTAGCTAGAGAGTGGGGGAAGAGATGTGTGCATGCCAAGAGATAAAGTGATAGATACCTATATTGGGGTCAGGACTTTAGAAGAGAGAGGGGTGTTAATGTGCTCGTGTGTTGGTGTTTGGGGAAGAACGACTTACGTGTGTGTGTGGGGGGGGGGGTGGGGTGGGCGACAAGGGGGGTGCTTGGATAAAGAGTGAGGTGTCTATATTTGAGGGACTTTAAGCGTAATTGAGATATACATGGTCAATAGTGTGTGCACTCAAGGTTGATCAATTTGTTTCACAGTTTGGACTATGAGATAACGATACTTTTGAACATCGTGATATACTTTGTTGTACCGAATTACAAACCTAAGATTGGAATTTTGAATTGACTCCATCATTAGCTTTTGTAATTCATTTAAGCGGGGGTACATTTTTAAGCGGGATTTCGTGATTTCAAATTCATATATCAAACATAGAGATATACACATACGGGCATGTTCAAACTTTATAATCATCCACTTTATTCATACACATACACATTTTTGCTTTTGTCATCATATTTAGGATAAACACATTTGGAACTTCATTTGAATTGGACCATATGATGGTATTTGCTTGTAGTAGCTCAATGATCCATATTTGAATTGAATGGACAATCTAAGTTTCGAGTTGGGGACACTGATTTTCAAAACTTGCACTTTTTTTGCGTGCAAAACAAACAAATTCTCGGCCATGATATCATAGTCGGCCGTACAAGAGCAGAATATAATTTCAGGCCAAAAGCTTTCAAACTTCCCGCTCACATCGAAATATCTCGCGCCCGAAAGTTTAGCCCTGCGATATTCCTGTTTACCCCTGCCACATGAACGGAAAAGGGCTGCTTTGGTAACTCCATTGTTTTCCCTCTTTGCCCCAATATTATTCCCAGGCCCTTCCTTCCCTCCCGACCCCCCTAGCCACGGCAAGCCATGAATCTAGTCCTCCGCCTTGGCAGTGGACCTCACACCAGCGGATCTACCTTCCGCACCTTGGAACCCCAACTACCAACTCACCACTTCACGGGCCGCTTGAGCGGCGGCTTACACGCTCGGATCTCCTTGACCACCATCATGGTCCACACTTTTGGATCTATAGCGGCGCCTCGTCCACCACATTGTAGGCCCTTCACGACTCCCTCATCCGTCCCTTGTGACCCTTCATACAAGCCCTCGTCGCACTTGCAGATCCGCCTCACGAAAGCAGCCTTTACACGCCTTGCCCGAAGCCTTAAATCCCTTGCACGGACCCGCTCCCGCGGACGCCATATTCAACTCTACCACCCTGCTTTACCGGCCGCAGCCTCATCGAGTTATTTCAATCTGTACTCCTTGGTTTTCTCTTTATAGTGCAACTGTTCACTTACCACAGATGAGCTTTCTTGTATGTCGTGGCGCGCAACCATAGCATCGAACCGCTTAGTGATAGTGACAGTCGGCCCAAACTCAACATAACACGAGCACGATCGATGATCCTTAGCTATCAAATATAGCGATACCCATACGCCGCCGAGAATCGGGTACTATTATCCAACGGCCGACACCTCGTTCACTTTCTTAGCATAAGCACCGCACCTTTGAATTTCTTGGGGCATTATTCAGTTTTTCATGAGGCAGCGTTATTACGCTTGCACAGTAGGGCCATATTTACAGTAGTGAACATGTTACATGTGCTAAATTACATACCGTGCACATATAGTTAATATGCTTTAGTTTTGTCCTAAGTATTCTTGTACTTCCTAGATATCACTGCCTACTATTTTCTTGCTTGCATGATATATTTATGATAATGGTGTTGTTACGATGCACTGTTGGTTCCATCGAGACTGCTTCATGTTCTCTATGTAATTACACATCAGCAAACTAGCATGTGGTTCCGCTGGTTTTGTTCGTTTTACCCTACATTTTCGATGCTAGCTATTACATCACTGCTTCGAGCCTCTGTTCATTACTTTTGTGTGTGTTCTTGATCTTCCCAAGTTGCATGACTAATTTGATGCTTCTATTAATTATGGAGCTGCCAACCCATCAAGCAAAATATTTGTTTTTTGGGGCTGGCACCTTGAACAAACATAAAAATAGAGGAAGCAGATATATTGTAGTGTATGCACACCCTTCTTTCATTAGTTTAGATGAACCATTGATGATCAATTGAACTAGTGCATGCAATTAAAATTAATTTTACCTAAATAGAGGGTGCAGAATAAACTACAACAAGTAGATTTGCAACCACGGGATGTTGACGATATGTTCAAAGAACATTGCAACAGCAGCGAGGCTTCACAGCAACATATGGTAAGCCAGTGTGTTTTAGTACATGTGAAATGTAATGCGTGTGGGCTGCTTTCTTGGCTTCTGCCCTCAACCTATATTCCAACAGAATAACAAATAGTTCAATTGTCTGCTTTGCTGTATTGCTTGATTCGAATGCTTGTTTGTTACTTGTTATGCTATACGAGTTGGCGATATATGACGACTTTTCATGAGGTGCCAGCGTTGCTCCCTCATGAGGGCTTAGCGTGAGAAGAAATAGAGGCGGGGAGGCGAAAAGGCAAGAGTCACAAGCCAAAGGCGACAACAACCGATAAAACCTCGAATGGGAATGAACAAGCCAATGCTAGAAATCAAATGAGAAAAGCCGTGTTCGGCACCTAATCTAGTCTTGACGTCTTCTCACCAGTGTGGAGCTAAGTGCTGCCCTTTGGGCGTGGGAGGAGCCCAGGCTGAGGCGGCACTCCACGAGACTCAGGCGTGTACAGCCCCAACTCATTAATGCGTGAGAGTGTCACAGGCGGCCGTGGCTTCACAGGCGTTGGCCTTCTTCACGAGCTCTGGGCCTTTCTCGAGAAAGATACACTTCCTGAGCGTTTTCTTTCTTCACGAGCCTTGGGCCTTTTCCATCTGGCAGCTTCACGAGCGTTCGCCTTCTTCAATAGCTCACAGGCCTTTTCCAAAAGCAGCAACTTCACTGAGCGTTAGCCTTCTTCACAAGCTCTGGGCCTTTTTCCAAGCAGCGGCGACTTGAGGCGTTCGCCTTCTTCACGACTCTGGGCCTTTTCCAAAGCGCCAGCGCTTCACGTTCGCCTTCTTCACATCTCTCAGGGCCTTTTGAGGGTAAAACCTCCTTAGGTCTTGGATGCTCCACGTGTTACAGGGCGGGCACCCCTCTGCACAGGGCTCAAGCCGGGCCGATCTTGGCTATGAACAACCTTGAGCAGGCCCTCCCACATGGGAAGGCTTATGCAATCCCTCCACAGAAGAACCGCTTTGACACGAGGTCTCCTACCTCGAGAGTCACTGGGGCGGATGTTGAGGTGAGTGGTATCGCCCTTGGCGCTTGTTGGTACCTTGCAGCTTGTAGCGCGGTTTCTCGTGATGCTCCTCCACAGCCCACAGTGCATGTCCCGCGCATGGCGTCTGCTGCGCCTCTCGGCCGCCGGGACCCGTGCGGGCGACGTCGACCTCATGAGGAGGACCGCTTCAGCCATAGACAGGGAAGAGCGGGGTCTCGCGATTGGCTTGGTCGCGGTTGTGCGGATGGACCACAACACGACTGCAGCTCGTCGTACCAACCTGCGCAGCGGCCCTCAACTTCTTCTTGAATGTTCGTGTCTTGAGGCCTCTCAAGACCTCCCGCGTTAACCCTTTCGGTTTGACCCGTGCTCAAGTGGAGTGCGCTTACCGAGCGTAACATATCTGCGTCCCAAAGTTAGCACAATATGTTTTGAAAAATTCTTGGTGTGAGCTGCGAACCGTTGCCGGTGATGATCGGATTCGGCACGAATTTCGGCTCGATGCCCTTGATGAACTTGACCGCCAGAACCTGCGGGGATGAATGAACGGCTTCCACTTCAGCCCACTTGGTGAACTTGTCCCGGCGACATAAGTGGCGATAGCCCCACGGCGCCCAGGAGGAGGCAGGATATCAGCCCCGGGCTGCGAATGGCCACAAGAGGGTATGGTTTGTAGACCTCCTGTAGGTGATGGATCACTTGGCATGGAATTGTGAGCCCTCATAAGCCTTCACCAGTTCCCAGCATCATTGAGTGCCTTTGGGCCAATAAAGAAACCGCTGCGGGCATGCATACCAGCAGTCATGATGATGAATGATGCCCAGTCTCCACCGTGTATATATCTGCGTGCCAGTTCCTTCCCTTGCTCCACTGAGATCCGGTGAAAGCTCTCCATCCCCGATCACATTATGTCCGTGGCTTGCCGCCACGCGCTCACTTCCTCCTCCTTCTCGGCAAGGTCCCTTGCGTCAAGTAGCCGGGCTACGTGATCCAGCACCCCTCACGAGGCTCAGCGTAAGCAGCGGCGCGCTCAGGCAGACCCTGAGGCCAAGGGCTCCGAGGCTGAGTGGTGGAGGAGCTCCTCCGAGCTGCGCCCGCTTGGCCGATGATGGGCGTGGCGAGGCTTGAGAGCCACTCCTCGAGATGCCGGGCTCCTGAGTAGCCGCTTTGGATGCTCGTTTGGTGATGTCGTCGGCCTCTTGATTGGTGCCACAGGGGCTGTGCAACTCCATCCCCGAGCTGCTTCTCCATCCTGTGGATCTCCATAGAGGTAGGCTTCCATGTGCTCATCCCTCGGCTCGTATACCTTGTTGGAGAGTTGGCGAGGTTGTGAATCACCCTTGATGGTAGGCGCTTCACTCCTAGGGCAGCTGCGGCCCTTGGGCCTGCTATGAGGCCTTCATATTACCTTTATGTTGTTGGAGACCTTTTCTCCCGTCTTTGGAAGCAGGCTGCACGATGTAATGGAGAGCTTGTCACGAGTAGGAGATATGAGCACTGCTCGAGCCCCGCCGTGCACAGAGAGAATGCCCGTCAAGTACATGACCCAACCTTCCGGCGCCTCGCTTCCCCGGAGAGGATCGATCCTCCTCATCAGCCTTGAGGCCGGTGCTTCAGTCACTCTGCCATGAAATCCATCACTTGCAGCCCCTTGATACTCTAAGTTGTCTTTGAATTGAGCTGGCTTTTTGAGTTCAATGTTCCATTCAGCGACTCTTCCGGACTGAGTGGGGGCTCTGACACCCTTTCCAAAGTGCGCTAAAGACAACCTTGATGGGGTGGCCACGAAAATAATACGTAGCTTCCAGCGAGGCCACCAATAGTCTTGAGGAGGAGTTTACGGGCACAGGGTACGCAGCCCTCGCGTCTGCAACACCGTCTTGACGAAGTACGGGGTGTTCAGCGAGTTTAGAGTCTTGGTGTCGATGGCGCCTCCCAGGAGGCCATGGCGCCTCCCGAGGCGATGGAGCCTCCGAGAGGCTGGTGCGCCCGAGAGAGGTCTCTTCCGTCCCAAAGTGTCGCTTCCTGCGGACTGATCCTTCTCGGGCGTGGTAGTGGTCTCTGTGGGTCTTCCTTGATCCTGCCTTGCCTTGACCGGGAGCTACAGCGGCTTTGGTCAAGCGCTCCTCCCTAACGCCACCGAGGGCTCTTGTTGGCGGAAGTAGGGAGTGGCTGCAAAGTAGAAGCACAGGGAGGGCTCTTGAGTAGCAGAGCCACCATTCCGGAGGGCTGGTTAAGTACCTCTTGAGATCTTGGGCAGCATACATCGGCCTCTTGATCCATTCAAGGGCCCCTTTTTCTTCATCGAGTGGGGAAGAAAGGCGGCGCTTCGCTCCCCAACTTGGAGATGAAGCGTCCTAGTGCAGTCCACAGCGCTTGGTGAAACTTCTGCATTTCTCGAGGGTCTTTAAGCGGGCTCATGTCCTCGACCGCCTTGACCTTCTATGGGTTAGCCTCGATGCCTCATGGGACACGAGGAAGCCAAAAACTTGCGGGGGACCCTAAACACACTTCTACGGGTTAAGCGCGGAGTTCACTGCGTTGAGGCTCATGAAGGTTTCCTCCAGGTCTTATATCGGGTTTTGGCCTCACGAGACTTCACCACAATGTCATCGGCGTAAGCCTCCACATTCTTCCCGGGCTGCGGGCCCAAGGTGATGTGCATCAGCGGCTGAAAGTCGCTCTGCGTTGCGCCTTCCGAGGCAGCATGCATGTGTGGCGTACACTCCACATGGGGTCAAAGGCTGTCTTTTCCCGTCTTCTACCGCCATCTTGATCTGGTGATATCCGGAGAAGGCATCAAGAAACATAACAGGTGCGCTTTTCGGCGGTGGAATCGGCGATCTGATCGATCTTGAGGGGCGGGAATGGATCTGCGGGCAGGCTTTGTTGAGGTTGGTGAAATCGACACACATCGTTCCTTCCCTTTCTTGGCTTGGCACAACAACGAGGTTGGCCAGCCAATCGGAGTATCGGACCTCGCGAATGAGCCCCTGAGCTTCCGGTTTGCGGGTCTCTTGGGCGATGAAAGCCTGCTTTCAGTGGATTGCCGTCTAAGCTACTGCTTCACAGGCGTCGTTGGGGCACCGTTGAGGTGATGCTCGATTCGCCTCTTGGGATACCCTTGGTGATCGAGGCTCAGTACGAACACCTTCTTGTTCGTGGCAGAGAACTTGACGGGGCCTCCTCCACTTTCAGGTTGAGGTTGGCGCCTATGGTGAAGGTGGAATTAGTTGATCCGTCCTCGTCGGCAGTATATGCTTGGTTTCCGCCATATCCTGGGTGAACAGCTGCTTCTTCTTGGCGCGCAGCCCTTGACTCGAGGCGTGCAGAATCGGCGGGCTGGAGCGCGCCGCCCGCGATCTTGAAGCGAGCTTGAGTGCTTACAGCGCATC
The DNA here is from genome assembly GCA_021605205.1 of Aegilops longissima. NCBI lineage: Eukaryota > Viridiplantae > Streptophyta > Magnoliopsida > Poales > Poaceae > Aegilops > Aegilops longissima. The sequence goes on from JAHIAM010000614.1 coordinate 29,566, forward strand.
CCGGTGTCTCGGACACGGTGAGAACGCCGTTGCTCCGGGCATCTTCATGAGGTTGTCTGTTGGGTGAGTCGCGACCATGAACTTGGCGAGCCGGGTACCGAGGATAGCATTGTATGGGAGGCGATGGGGGCGATGTCAAAGTCGATTAGCTCCGTCGCGGAAGTTGTGCGTAGGTGCAAAAGGTCACCGGTAGGGATCTGCGAGGGGAGCCGGCGAACCGCCTCCGACGCCCAAGAAGGGCCGCTGGGCAGAAGCCGCTCGGTGGTATGTGGAGGAAGGCTGAAGGCTTCAGCAAACACCTGAGAGCCAGCGCCGCGCGTCGATGAGGTCTGGTGACAGCCACCCGGCAAATGGTGGGAGTGCACAGCATTGGGGCCTTGCAGAAGCGGAGAGTGAGTTGGAGGGTGGTCCTCCAGCTGAAGGCAGATCAGCCTTGGATGTCGGCCGACACAGAAACCCCTGCTCTGGTGGAGGCAGCTGGCCAGCAGAGACAGATAAGCAGCGTGGTGGCTGAAGGTGGCGCTGCGAGCCCGCCCAGGAGAGCCACGACGACCAGGGTGCCCGGTCACGAGGTCTTGGGCGAGGAAGAGGTTCGTAGCTCTTCCAGAAGAGGCCACGACCCGCCCGGTGGGTGGAGCAACCACATCTTGAGAGCGTCGGTGAAGACCATGGGAAGCTTGGTTAGCCATGATCCCGTCGTCCCCTGCAGCCGAGGATAGCCTCCTCGTACACAACCCAGGAAGGCCGTGGATCGATCGTGCCATTATGGCCTTGGCGGTGTCTCAGCTTGAACTTGTCCAGACCAAGCGTGCACAGCCATGAGTTGGGGCCAAGGCTCGGACCTGGCCCCCCAGCCCTAGCCCCTAGCGGCCGGATGGGCGGCGCGCTGCTCATCATGAGCGGTCAGCGGTGTCGTGACGGGTCGTGGGAGGAAAGCTCGGCGCACCCTACAGGCGCGCAAATGTCAGATTCACAGCTCGGCAGGACCCTCTGAAGATTCGATTTCACTGGGAGTCGCCACGGAGATCTCGCCCTCTACCTACACCCTGCCTAGCCCTCTCTAGGATCTAGAGCTATGAAAAGGAACAACACAAGAGACATAGGGTTTATACTAGTTGGGCCACCATTGTGGTGTAATACCCTAGTCCTAGTGTGTGGTGTGGTGGATTGCCTCTTGGTGACGATGAACAATACAAGGAAGAACAGCCTCATGAGTGCATTTCTTGGCTAGTCGATGAACTGCTGGGGAGATTCGGTCGCTCTCTCTGATGATCAAGGCAGCGGATCTGGATCGAGCTCTTGTCTAGCTGGTTTTAGATGCCTCTACCACCTGTGGGTGGCTAGTCCTATTTATAGGCGAGAGGCCAGGCCTCTTCCCAAATATTAAGCGGGAAGAGGCGTAACATGTTGCCATTTGAAGGAACATCTAGTACACTTATCTTGACTAAAGTTGGTCCTCGCTGTCAGGGCTACAGGTGGTGGCGCCGGCTTGGGCTCCATGATGACTTCCTTCTGCCCGTTCTGACGGTCTTGGTCTTATTGCACAAAATGGATGCCTTTGATACTCTTGCCTGCGCTTGCTCCCTTTGCACAAAGAGGAAAGAGGACCTTTATCGGGTTGGCGCCCGCTTTGCGTGCCATGGTGCGTCATGGCTTGCGTCATGGGCACCTCGTGAAACCACCCGCCATCTCTCGCCTCCTCGTGAGCCAGCGGACGAGGCCGTGCACAGAGAGGCTTCACATCATCCAGTCATGAGGTTGGCCTCGCGAGGTTCTTCAGCTTGTCTTGATGAAGATGGGCCATCTGGGCCACCTTGAAACCACGCCCATGGCGGGCCTTGGGAAGAGCAGAAGTGCAGGTACCCCTGTTCCCAGAATGCCAACACCATCCTCATAGGTGCTTCCCTGCTTCGTGTCGTGCTATGCTTTGCTCCTCAAGACCTCAACCCATCAAGCGAAACAACATGCCACTCATAATTCCAAAGCTTACGTGTTGAAATCTGAGTATCGATATGATGCATATTACTAAAGCAGAGAACATTTAATTGGTCACCTAATGTTTCCTATATTCATTTAAAAGCATACCACTGGTCAGCTAGTTCCACTTTCCTGATTTTACTCTTGATGCTTAGGGTTTTCCCTTTTATCTACTCTACTATGATCTGCATAGGTGCTTTTACATCATACTAGCATTACTCCACCCTTCAAGCTAAACAACACAACACTCAAAATTCCAAAGCTTAGTTGTTCAAATATGATTTGTGATGTGATACTTGATATTAGTTAATGGACACATTTAATTGGTTAGCTAAAGGTCCCACTTGAGTTTTCAAATGCATATGTCGACATATAGAAGGACAACGAAGTTGCATTTCTTTGTCACTTGTTGGTGTACTTTCTTATTCATACCAAATCTTAGTTGTTATTTCAAAGCAAATATCTCATTGCTGCTAACTACCCTTCGCGCTTGATTTGCAACTGAGATCTGCCATCCTTTGCCACAGTCAACACTATACTCATCATGCTACGGTTTCCCCATTTTATGATGACCACGATCAGCCTCACGTGGTTCTTGTCATTAATAACACTACTCCACCCATCCCGAGCTAAACAAGCTTAGTTGTACAAATTCAAATCTGATATTATCTTGATATTAGTAAAAGCGAGAGATGTTTAATTGGTGAGTTAAATGTTCCTACTTTAGTTTGAAAATGCATGTGAGCCACATATGGAGAGACCGAAAGGAATAGTATTTCTACTGTGCTCTCTGGTTCATCATGGGTGGCCAACGACATTGTATAGAAAGACTTGTAATATCTTCAATCTGCTTGCTCTTACTCTTCTTTAAGATGATCCTCTTCTCTTTGGGTCATTGGTGGGGTGAGTTATTCTCCCTTAGTATATTTTGAATATATCGGGTCGAGGGTTGACTTGTTCTTCTTTACTATATGTTGAAGCTGTCATCTGCGAAGTATCATCACTTACGGGGCTCTCATATTTTGAGAAGTAGGCCACATTATATTAATGCACACCAAATTAGCTAGCATGGCACCTCTTAGAGTTCGGAGATAGCACAAAGGGTTTCGAGGGAGGAAGTATTGGATTAGAATCACTTACGCATTACAAAGATAATCTCACTTGTTTTTATGTTTTCATGCATGTCGGGTATTGAACATTATCAAAATGAATATGAGAATGGGCGCGAGAGAGGAATATTGTGGAGCGATCCAGCGGCTAACAAGCTTGGCATGGTGGAGGATGACCTATCTTATTCACCCATCAAGGTGCATGCTCTAACTTGGCAAGGTTGTATTGGTCGCATATTTTGCATCGACCTCTTGCATTACTTCTACTTTGTTACACCATCTACTTGGTTTAAGCATCATATAGTATATACCATACCTATCCATTTTGTATCTATTCCATGTGTCATCATACTATGTTTTCAAGTCAAATGTTGTTCTTTCATAATAGATGTCCAAAAGGAAGAGGGTGATTGCAGATCCTCATGGAGTACAAACTAGGTATTTGGAAAAGGTAGTGATACCATTAAATCAGATAGATCAGCAACCACAGAAAACACGAGCTTTAAGCCCCATATGAGACTTTACCCCTACTCGGGTGGCCAAACCCTTATTAGAAGCTGGCGACAACCCAGTGTTGAATCTTGTCTGTGATATCAATTCAAAATTTGAACTCCTAAATTTCTGCATGTGCCTTACCTTCTCTCTCTTGTGAAAACTAATTTCAGA